>CATIXQ010000041.1:4324128-4392188 GCA_949711755.1 Leptidea juvernica
AAAGCTTATAATAATTATTTTCTGGTGCATATTTGTTTTAACAGACTTCCAAAAAGGGTGGGGGGGTATTATGTTGTGTAATTGCCGTTAATAGACAGAGTTGGTCTTTTTTTTCATTTTATAGAACTTACCTACCAGTTTTTTTTATATAAGAGCGGGCAAATAGGCAGAGGCACACGGGATGGAGAGTGGTGAGGCAAGCGCCCATGGACATCCGCAACAACCGGTGTCAAGAGATGCGTTGCCGGTCTTTACGGGTGTGCTCTTTTCTTGAAGGCCCCTAAGTCGTATCGGTTGGGGAAAACAGCAGCCGGTAATTGATTCCACTAAGTGGCTGTGTGAGGCAAGAAATTTCTTACAAAACGCGCGGTGGTGGAATACCAGCCGTCAAACTGACGCGGGTTGGTTTTTTGCATTTTGACCTAATGTCCGGTTGTGGAATTCTGCCGCTGGAATCAATTCTAGCAGCTCTCCTCTGAGCACTCCTCGTGATAAATGCGGTTAAAGGTGCAAAGAGAACCCACACCTCTACGCAACGTCAAACAATCAACCCGAACGGAGATAACTTGATCGTCAATGATTCGAGCCCCTCTTCGTCGTATGCGGTCAAATAAAAGAAGCTGGTATTGGGGAGCGCCTGCCCAGAGGTGAGAACAGTACTCCATGTGAGGCCGAAAAAGATTGGTAACAAACTTTAAAGAGAGATTTTTCTTTTTAAATATGTTTAAAGAGAAGATTCTCAAGATTTAGGGGTTAACATTAGTTTATTACAATTTTGGAGGGTTGGAGACACTTTTGCGTTGTTATTGCCATGTATGTTCCATATTGTACTGGAGTTTCAAATTACGTGATTTTACAAAATAGATGATAAGTGGGCTGTTTCATAACTCAGATGTTGCAAATATTTTATAAATTTTATCTGTGTAAATAATGTTTATGTATCTTTTCAACTTTTTATGATTTCTGTGTTTTTATTACTTGAAGAAGATAAAGACAAAAATGTAAGTATTATTTAATTTATTATCACCTTAAGTCGATTCAATATTACACGGCTTTACATATGATTGGCTTATTTTAAATTATTATATTTACTTCCTTAAAAGACAACGCGCATTATATTTACTAAAAACACAATTTACAAAATAATAACAATACTTTAATGAAATAAATGTAAAATCTTTTTTGTACTAAAGAATGTTTCAATTTGTAATAGAGCTATGTTAGCACAATTACAGATAAGTATTTAATAACAACAAATTAATTAATTAATTTTAGACTAGCTGACCCGACAGACGTTGTTCTGTAGATAAAAATAAAAAATTGCCAAAAATATTTCAAAACATCAAGAATCATTATATAACGTTTACTCCTTGTTGTTATAATGAAATTGTTTCACAGCAGAACCACAGTAGACATATGTACAGAACAGTCAAACCGTAGGTCAATAAATTCTCTCATAGAAAATATGTCCATACAAAACAAATATTGGAAATAAAAATAATTGTGGGTCCCAAATCGAAATAAAAACTATCCTATCTCTCAAGTTGGACTAAACTGCACTCCATGAAGTAATTAATCCCCCATTAAAACCCCATTTAAATCCGTTCATTAGTTTAGGAGTCCATCGCGGACAAACAACGTGTCACGTAATCTATATATATTAAGATATCTCTAACACCATAATGTCTTGACCGAGTAGAGTTTGCTAAGGATTCAGATTTTACGAAATTCCACCCACTAGAGTTTTTTTTATGAACAGAACGTCAGTTGGTTCAATTTAGATATTATTTATTTGAAATTTTTGTCATACTACCATCAAATTAATAGTTACTTATTCATTCACTTCCGAATACAAGATTTATGTATTGTAATTAATTTAGAAGAATAAATATTAACTATAAACTCATAACAAAAATTAAGTTTAATACAATCTAGGTTTATGAAAAAATTTATTGCAACGTAAAATAAAATGTTGTTCACCCCTGCATGAAGCCATCACGCTAGTATAATATCAAATAATGTGGCAATTTCGAGCTCCCGACAGAAAGCGGATAATTTTCGCATCATTGCATTGTGTTCGACATTATCTCGTATCAGTAACAAAATGTCGCATACAAAATTAACCCTTTTGTGTGCTATTGTGAGCTGTCACGCAAATCGTATGAAAGTTTTATATTTACACTACTAGCAACATATCCCAGCTTCCCTTTCCTTTCCCAAATTACAACTAAAGCAAACATTACTGTTGATTGCTAAGGACTCCTTCCGGGATTAATATTTAAGTACCATTGATGTACAATAACCAACCAGAATTACAAGAACGGTCCAAATTTGTCTGACATACGTGTACGCGTCTATTAGACAGACTTATTCAGTTGTGTTTCTACCGCGCTTTGAATACAACGCCACGCAATAACAAAAGTTAAAAAGGATTGAGTATCAGTTAAGTGCTCCTATATATTAACAAAATTGTGTAACTAACTTGACGTTTTTATTCATTTTGTTAAATAATTACATTTCAATTGCTAAAACAAACTGTTCTTGGCTTGTGTTCGCGTAATTCTAATGAGCGTATACAATAGATTTTGAACACTACTGCCTCGAAATAAGGTGTTAATTTGTCTCAAAGATTCGTTAAAACGTATTAAAAAATAGATGATTGTGAATCTAATTGTCTATTGCACGTCAATGTTACGTACTGATAAAGTGGTACATTCTTCCCCTTCCCATAGTCAGGACAAAAAGGCAGTATACAGTATTTATATTTTTTATTTGTTAGTTAATAAAAACTGTGAGTCCTTATTCATCAAGAGTACAAGTAAGCCTAAACGCTTACGTGATGATAATTAGATTTAGCGTTTACCTAACTCATGCCACCAAATTTGCTGTTTCTATCTTCTACTTCTTTGTCAAACATGCTGTTAATGTTTTTTCATTACTCATTAATTTACCCTTTCCTCCACCAGGACGGATGACGTCCTTTTCCTTATAATGGCATAGAAATCATCCGACCGAACTTCAGTAAATCTGCACCCTCAGCGTGTTGAGTGCCTTTAACGGCCGTTCCCAATATTCAGTCTATCGCCTACTTGAGATAAGAATCGTAACTATTGTTGATTTTTCTGTCCCAATTAACTTATTGACGGTAACGTAACCTTATCCGTACACGCTGTCTGTCAATCGGATTGACGTATATCTTACCAGCGATAGAAGTTTGTATGGAAATTGCAATTCACGCGTCCCAATATAAGGCGATAAGAATGACTTATCGGGTATGTTGGGATAGCTTCAGATTATTGACAGCTATCTGACAGTAGAAGGTCTATCTGTAGATAGTAGTAGGGAACAGCCGTTAGTGTAGTTGGTCCTAGAAGAGAGAGGCCTAATAGAAAAATAAGACACTGACAAAGTTGGGTATCAAAATCTAGTATCAACAGGAACATAATTAACACAACAGATCAATCTAGTTAATTATAAATCAAACGTAGGATTAATGGATTTTAAATGTGAACCGACGATGTCTGTGCGACCGCGGATGCGAAGTAAAAACATCACGGTTGAGTGAGAATTAATTTGTCACAGAGCAACGATACAACAGAATACTCAGAAAAGTAGACATGTAAGAAAACTTGTTTACTTATTCTTAATATTAATTTAATATTGTTATTGGCAAAATAAGTTCGTATTTGAAAAAAAAATTAATAATATCATTCAAATTAACATGTTATTATAGTAAAATAATATTTTCAAATTGCTCGTAAAGTAGGCCTTGTTACATCGTTCTTAGGGCCATAAACCACTCTATAACACACACGTGCATAATTCTATTGCACACTAGTGCATAATATAAATATCCCTGCAAAATTTAGTAAGCACCTTACTACAAATTATATCAGGGAAAACAGAGCCTTTTTCAATTTAACCGGGTAATATGGTTTTATTTTGTACCAACAACGGGGTTATATGCCGCTTAAAATCCATTTAAATTGATAAATAAATAAATATGTACCGAATTAATCTGAAAAAACATTTATTAAAATGAAATTATTTATAATTCACACTTTTTTTGTATAAATTTTAGGCATTTTATCACTAAAATATAATTTTGAAGTAAGCTGTAATCAATTACCTTATACACTTTAGTTACAGCCTCGTGTATAGAGAGCAATTACGTAGAGACATAATGTACTATTCTGAAATATAGAACTAGATGGCGGTTTATGGCACAAACTGTATAATTTCATGAAGTCTTGCTCAAAGTTGAATTATCACTTAGATCTTTACTTCAACTCCTTAAAGTTTCCTATTTCACTGCAGGTAATGGTCACGTTTTTCACATCATTTTGCTAGCCTTTAAAAATAAGTATTTTATGCTTTCTTAAACTTAACGATTATTTAAGTATTTGCTGATATGGCTTAAACTGGCAAAACTGTTGGGAGAAACAGAAATTTCGTTAATGTAATGTTGAGCGGATATTAAACACTACACTATGCAATTTCTTAATAAACTTTAATCAAAAATAGTTTAGATTCTTCAGTTTCTCTGCGAACAGCTGTTAAGCCGTGGAATGCATGGGTAGAGCTTCGAGATTTTTGGCCGTACATTGAAAACTTTTTATCGTTAATCTTTTTTGTTCATTCACCATCCTGGTTAGAAGATTGATCGAATCGTGGTTATTTATTATTCTCTATGGGTTAGCACTGATATGTAGTTCTTCTTCATGGGTTTGCATAATTTGTATGTAAACCAAATATTGGAACTCATTAGTCAAATTATAGTAGACGTTAAGTGAAAATCTTACTACATAAATTTGCAATGAGACCATAAACAATCAACTCTGATATTAAATACAAAAATAGCAATTTTAATACGACCGTCATTATTATTTTTTTATTTAGTCTTAGTATAATTTATGGTCTAATTTTACTAAGACTTTAGTTAATTCTATCTTCCATCTTTTTAATATTTATACTAGACAAAATAATAACCAAGAATTTCATTGTAATATTTATCGGCGCAAATACTACAGCACACCTTTTTATAAAAACGAGAATAATTCAATTCAAGGCTTAACAATTTTAGTTAAAATTAGGTCATAAACCATAATTTGATTTCTTTGTGATGTGAAATTATTGTTAATAAACATTAATCAAAAACACGTGCGCTGAGCCCTATAAATACGGCCACAATGTCGATACTTAGGGCATTCGTGCTCGAGCTGTCGTACAGAACTGACCTCTCTGGGACATCGTTACACTGCCCGAGTAATATACGATGATGTGATCAAAATATTAGTGCAGTTTCTTTAGATGGTCCAATCATGAGTGATCACCAGCTAGCCAACTATTACTTCGTCATATTTTATATTTCTACTCTGTATGTTAGCTCTCTCGCAGGACATGAAGCAAATTTAACGGTAGCGGCCATCAATCTATTAACAACATTATTCACTATTTCGTTGACATATTATTTGATATATCTATATATATATAAATGAATTGCTGTTCGTTAGTCTCGCTGAAACTCGAGAACGGCTGGACCGATTTGGCAAATTTTGGTCTTGAATTATTTGTGGAAGTCCAGGGAATAAATATGAAAATGCGCAGAATTAAATAAAAACAACAATTTTGTATTTCCTTTGATGTATCCCAGTCGTTCAGAAATCAAATTGAAAGAATAGTTTAAAATGTATAACTAATAAGAATTTTTATATCTTTCTAACTTTATCAGGTAAAAAATAAACTTAATTTTAGCTAACAATGGTTGGTAGATTAACAACAGTTGTTAACTATCTATCAGATTATTTTTATGAAGACTGGTAAGTCATAAGTTTGAGAGTGACAATGAAGTACATAGGCTTAGAATGCAACGAGTTCGTGCAAATCAAACAGCCATAATATTGTCATTCGAGCTGACAAAACACCAACCGGTGAACACACAAGGAGGTTTAATTCACCCACCATTGACGAAGTGGCTGTTGTTATTGTGGGAGAAAATTTACAATCTAAAGCAATAATTTTTATTTCCAATATTTTTTTTGTATGGACATATTTTCTATTATTGACAAATTCATAAAAAAACATTATGCAGTTTATAATATACAGAACAATGTCTGTGGGGTCAGCTAGTTATTTATATTTATTTATTATAGCTATAAAACATCCCATTTTTTACAAGTCGTTTAATCTATAACATCAGTACTCTGTGTCAAATTGAGCGTAGAATGCTTTTTATGGTAATACGTAGTAAAGGACTGATATCTACTTAATCGTTGCTATTACGGCTGCATCTTGTGTAGTTTTATGAGGAAAACAACAAAGTTAAACATTATATAAGTACCTATTTGCATTTAACAGATGAGACAAACTTTACTTGTGGTAAGTATGAGAACTATATGGAACGGTTCAACTTGTTGAGTGATGCAAAGGATGATTGCAGCACTATTACAGTAATATATTAAGTGTTTGATTATAGATCAGTCTTAGAAGATTCAGTATTGAGAGACCACACAGAAGGCCTACCATCAACTTTTGATTAGCGATGCGATTCCGATACAGCTCAGTTTAGGTACCTAAGCCGAGATAAAATTGGTACCATGAATTGCCTTTTACTGAATGGCGTTTGGATCGCTTTTGAAGAATGAACGAAATAAATTTGTCTGTGGTCCGCGGTGTGAGAAAGAGAACCATATGGGTTGCGTTTCGAAACCTAAAATGATATGATTTTTTTTGCGTAAAAAATATTAAAAATACATTTTACTTTATAGCGTCAAATTATAAACCGTTGAGCCCTTTTTTGTACTTATTAAATAATAATAATATAAATATTTATAGTTCTTTGAATTACAAATTAAATGTTTGCTTAGGTGGTTAAACCTACCAAGGTTTTCGTAAAAATAAAAAGTTATGAACGCACCTCCATTGATGTTTGATTTGACAGGAGTACAGAGTACATTTTTTTTTTTCGTTCTTGCGAAAAGGCTATACAGCCCGGGCCCTTACTGCCTTGTCTTTAGTATTTTCATTTTCGGTATTTATTTTCAGTAGCTTGTTTTACAAAAAAGTCCAATAAAGTATTCTCATCTCATCTTTCATCAATAAAATTTACCTTTCTGTATGTTTTCACTATTTTTTAAAAGTTATTCACAACACGATTCACTTTCCTCCAAAGTTGCAACTTTTTTCGAATCGCTCACTTTGACACATAAGCTATCCAGCTTAGGCTAAATCAGTTTGTGATTCAATTTCTTGATTTGACGTCAACCTAAAATGGATATCTCTAACGACGTCGTGGTACGAAATAGCAAAGCAGTTCATTTTAGGTTATCAATTGAATCGCAATAAGAGTTCATGGTAGGCCCGCTGATCAAATGATTCCTCAAATCATCATATTATAATTGATAGCACCACCTACAGTTGTGTTATTAACTAAAACTTTAATAAAAACTAAAACTAAAATTTATTGAATAAGGCGTGATTTTATATATTATTAGTTTTTTCAGTTTTCTTGAGCGCAACTTCTGCTAATTACCGCCGACACGTGTTTCGCCTGTACACGAGGCATCCTCAGAAGACCCACACACATCGCCAAACTCTCAGACTCATGGAATCTCGTGCCAGAGTTTAGCCAGTATAAATACAGTACGCTTTTAAGTGATAAGGCCGCCTATTGCTTGTTATGTTTTCTTGATATATGTTATACTAGCTAATGCCCGCGTCTTCCTCCGCGTAGATAAAGGTTTTAAAATAATAAGTAAGTTTGGAATTGAAGATTATCTCATGTCCTATTCCAGTTCCTGGTCCCCGTTTTCGCTCCCGTTCCCGACATATTATATGAATTTTATTTCGAGGAAGATTGTTATGGCAAACTAAACCTTTCGCTTTTCAAAAATCCCGCAGGAACCATAGATTTTTCCGGGATAAAATGTAGCATATTTCCCTTCCAAAACTCTAGTCTATCGCTGTACACAATTTCATCAAAATCGGTTAAGTATCTCAGGCGTAAAAGCGTAACAAACAAACTTACGTTGACATTTATAATATTGGTAGGGATATCCAAATATTTTGAGTTTTTCTTTAGTGTTAATTCCGCAAATATTTACCTTAACAATTCGACACGTGTTTCGCCTTTACACGAGGCATACTCAAGACATGTTAACTCCGAATTCTGCCACAATCTGGCGGAATTAAATTTGTAGTTTTAATTGTTTGTCCTTCGCGAGGCGAAATAGTTCTGCCGCACTCGCGATGCCAGTCCACTCTCGGATGTTGCGCAGCCAAGACTTTTTTCTGCGACCTACGCCTCTTCTTCCGGCAACTTTTCCCATCAAGATGAGTTGTAGGAGTTTGTACCTTTCGTGCCTAAACACGTGCCCCAAATATGCGACTTTCCTCATCTTGATAGTTTGCATGAGTTCGCGTTTTTGATTGACGCAGCCCAGAACTTCCACATTTCCACACACATATTTTCTTAGTAAGGATATTTAATTATTTGTGGTGGTTTATAGAAATATTTCTTTCATTTCATATTTAACTATAAGCTCTATATTCTATACGTCCAATACTCTCTCAATTAATAGTTGTACGTATTGAATTACACATAATTAATTAATTTCCTGGCCTCGTGATTCGGCTGGGTCACTAATTGAACTTAGCTTTATTATTAAATCGCTCGAGGCTTCACTCAGAGCTTCGGGGATAATAAACAATTTGCTAACGCGGAACCAATCGTATTCGTATTTAACTTTGTTAACAAGGTAGATTTCTGACTTGACAACTTAGATTTGAACTGCTAATTGTTATCCTATAGGGCGTGTTCGGTTTTTGTCACAAGTTTTTCAACGAGTTTCTATAAAGTGAATAGTATATTTATACTAGGATGCCGCAGTCGCTCGTCGTAACGCTTCCCTGCGGCGTATATTTGAGCGAAGCGAAGTAAGTCTGTGTACAAAAACAAAACAAGACCACTTCCACTGGAAATATCTTTCTCTAAAAGATTTTTTCTGTGTACGGACATAAACACACGCTCACACTCACACACCTACGCAAACACACACATACATACACACACACACACTTACATACACTTGCAAGGGTAATCAGAACACTTTTTTTTCTAATATTACATTTTATAAAAAAAATGATAGCTTAAGTAGGTAATCGGGGAGTCACAATTCACTCCCACTCAACACCTTAGTGAGGAGGGGATGGCTCAAAAACAGCGCTGTATGGAAACATAAATACATGATTCCATGTCAGGTGAAGCTGAGCCTTTTCCTTTTGCCTTTTGTTTCATCGCGTATCCTAATTGTTCATTTTATATTTGCATGGCAATAAAGAATTTATTATTATTATTATATTCTCTTTATTATAATTTCACCTTATTTTATAGATTAATATATATATAACATATTTATAAAAAAACAATATTACAAACATAAAAAATAAAGTCCCGCCGGCGTTGGTTCACGACACTTACGCCGGTGGTTAGGGCGACAGACTGAGGAACTTCCGCACGATGCGTACCGTTCCCAAAACAGCTGCTTTCTGTAAATGACACTTAATCCAGTTATTAAGCGAGAGCCTCTTGAGATGAGTTATTATTATTATTATTAAAAAAAGAATAAAAAGATTGTTTTGGAATTTGGCGCCATATTTAAACATGAGGAATTAGCGTCTTATTTGGTCACATGAGAAACTTGTGCTGATTTGCAAATTCAATAACTAAGAACCTGGCAGTCGAACCACTCTGGATTTATGCCTGAACAAACATCTGGCCATACTTAACATTTTGAGCAATATCATCATTATAAGAATTTCAGGCGAAACGCGAGACATTTTGTATCTAACATTGCAAATGAGAAAGTTATGCTAATTCATAATAATAATTGAATCAAGGGTATGTTCCGATATGCAGTGCGAGCACTGCACAGTGCTATCACTGTAGAAAAATTCGTTCCGTTATGGACTGCCAGTATACTGCCGCAGTACCCTAGGGAAATATATGACGTCATAAATCGCCGCCGTATTCTACTGTGAGCACTGGCGTTTTCGAGGTAAGTTACTCGCAGTACTTTGATCACGTGATCAGTCAAAACTACTTGAGTGCCTAAAATATATACACTCATTTGAATGCTGCGTCAAAAAATGCGGCTGACAGTATACGGGATTGCGTTCCGTTTTAAATAGTAACCAATATAACTGGCTATAAAGGAACGGCTTCACAGTATTCTAAATTGACGTCACACTGAACAGTGGTCGCAGTGCATATCGGAACATACCCCAAATCTATTAAATTTTTTTAAAAACGGTCCAGAAATGGCCGAGAAACAATTGGAGTCACCCGGTGGGAGGTCCGCTCAGCTTCGCTCAATCATAAAGAATCTTGTATAAACAAATATTGATAATGATTGTGGTTTACAATACAAATAGAAAGAAATGAAAGTCATCTTGACATTCAAATAAATAAGATGCCATCTTTCAAATTTTGTAACATACGCTTCGTGTTATTTTACATTGAAATTAATAAAATACAAAATACTTACTGATGATATGTGATCACAGTGTCTTTCTTATTTCTTATCTTTTAGTTTCAAATATTAGCAAAGTTTAACAGAACATGTGGCAATTCAACGTCACACGAGTTAGAGACATTTTTTATGCAGCAGGAGGACAAACGAGCGTACGGGTCACCTGGTGTTAAGTGAGCACGGGCGCCCACATTCTCTTGCAACACCATAGAAATCACAAGAGCGTTGCCGGCCTTTAAGGAAGGTATTCGCGCTTTTTTTGAAGGTACCCATGTCGCATCGACCTGGAAACACCGCAAAAGGAATCTCATTCCACAGTTTTAGTTATTAAAACGTTTTCTTAGTTCGTGGAAGAAAGCTCCTTGAAAACCGCACTTTGGAGGACCGCCACACATCCAGATGTTGGGGATGATATCCTAATTTGTGGCGTTTCTAGCGAAGGTGAGATTCAGCGGTAGGAATCAAGTGAAACAGCTCTTCGAAACACTACCCGTGATAAATGCAGTAGAAGACACAATTAAGCGACATCTCTTCGCAACGCCAAGTGATCCAGAGCATTGGGTCCCCGACCATTCCAGCTGCTCTGCGTTACACGCGATCAAATGGATCCAGCTGATACTGGAGTGCACCAGACCAGAGATGGCAGCAATATTCCATGTGTGGCTGGACTTTAGTAGAGCGTTAGAATGTGGGCCGGCTCGAAGTAGTGCCGTGCTCTATTTATGACAGCTGTATCGAATCCAATTTGGCTTTGCAGTCCAGATGACCACGGAATTGGCGATCGCTCGAGATTTCGAGACCCAGTATTCCGATACTTGGCGAGGCTTTTAGGGAAGTGTTGTTGAAGAGCGGTGGCACGAAATTACTGTTTTTGATCTTGTTGTTGACATAGTGCGACTGATGCAAAATTTTAATTATACCTCTAAGCTGCATATGAGGTCCTGGTACAATGACTATGAAAGACATTACTATCACCGCTACCATATTGATGTTCTCCTGGTGTCTATGTAGTAATACGTCGTGCGCATGAAGACAGAATATATTAAGGAATACTCGCGTTATAGTATAAATAATACAATCTCTTCTTCAACTATGATCGCCTGGTACCAAAACACTGTTTAATACTTTCTATCTCATTCTCTCGCCGGCTGAATCCTATACATTTACCTGTTTGGGTCTCTATCGTGTCGCTTGTTCGTTTCAACGATTCTAAAGAAGTTTCACTTCAAAAGTTGGTTGTAATATTCAAACACCCTGTGTAAGGAAAATCACTTAGGAATCACAATAGAAATGGATACAGCACCGTCTCCGTTTTCGAACAAAATATGGCGTCGATACGCTAATAAGTCAAGTAAAGGTGTCATACAGTCACACTGTGGGGTTATTCAACTTTGGAAAACGCAATGTTTCACGACACAATACACTCCATTAGACCTACTCGTACATGTCACGGATATTATCGAGTTTTCATTTGTCATATAAATAGCTGTGATGACTTCATGAACTGTTTAGAGTATTTGGCTCTAATGTCAAGGCTCTCCTCTGGTCGATTTTAAATCTATTAAAAAAATATGAGGTATTTTCTCCGCCAATTGGGTATCGATGCTAATTTCAATAACACTTGAATAAAAATCTTACTAACATCTCAAGTGATAAATTTTATGAAACAACAATGGATGCATGAAATACCATATCTCGATTTCTTCGTCAGTTGTGAACTGATTTTAATTTGTTTTTTTTTTGTTTAAATAAATATTTGTACCGGTTATTTTTAATATAAGCTTTTTGCTCACACACACACACAAACACATATATACAGAGAGCACGTTTTGACCTTTCGTTTCATATTGGTAACCATAGAATGTAAATTGGTTGCCTACAGGACAGGCTATACCTAATGTAGGGACCAAACACCATGTAATGTTTTGCGATAAAGTGTCTGTCTATAATAAGTAAATAAATATCTCACACTATATTTAATTAATTTACTATGATCACTTCACTAATTACAATAAAATCAATTTAAACAAACTGAAAAAATATATAGTATACCAAACATTGGAATATGTTGCGCACAAAACAATTTCACTAACAATTTTCACATCAAAGTAAACTTAAATAATATAAGGAAAGGCCTGTAATTCGTATGGTGATGAAATAAAATAACAGCCTTTATTCTATTTTATCTTCATTAGCGCTTGTTTTCAATAATAACCCGGCTCTTACTAACATTTATAATTAAATAACTCAATGTTCTAATTGCTTTAACTACCAGGAGTTATTAAATATTAATGACTTTTAGTTGCGTTATTATGGAAATAATAGAACAGTAATTTTCTTTAGATCTTTGTTAAGTATATTATTCATTTAAACAATATGTTATGTTTTTAAATTTATAACCCTCACTTCTAGGATTAATACACAAATAAAATTTGAAAAACAATATTTTATGAACGATGCGAGATTCGGACCCCTGAGAACCTGAGAGATGAAGCCACATCCTGAGAGTTGAACAAAGCAAACAGAATTTTATAACGAGACGGTACTGGAACGGTTAGCTCAGTTGGTTAGAGCACCGGCACGCAACGCCGGAGGTCGTGGGTTTGAATCCCGCATCGTTCATAAAATTTTGTTTTTCAAATTTTATTTGTATATTATTCATTGCTCATATAATAATATGTATTTTGACAAATTAATATAGTCAACTTTAATTATATATAGCTTTCTATCTTCTTTCTTTCTTCTATTCTTCTCTTATTAAAAATGGTAATTCATATCAAATCGCAAACCCAACGAACTTGGAAATTTGGTTTCCTCCGGTCTCATCCAGTGCAGATCTTTTGTCTTTTCACAGCATCATGAGGTACGGTATTTGACTGTGGGGTGACATTGAGAATGATATAGTGTTTGCTCTGCAAAAGAGAGCTGTTCGTGCTATATATCAGCTTGGTTATAGACAGTCTCTTAAAGAATTTAAAAAAAATTATGACTTTCATTGTCAGTACATTTATGATAATTTTACGTAATATAACGTTCACAAAAATCGTCACCTTTTTGCTCTTAATAATAACAATAGAAATAAATTGAAATATTTTATTAAAAATGTCACTCTACTACTCCACAGCTGAATATTTAAGTGAACGGACAGCCTGGGATTAAATTATGATTATTTTATAGCAATAACAATCACAGTACCACATTGTATATTTTATTTAAAAGAGCGCAAAAAAAGGATATGTGGGAGAGGCGCCATTTGTTTCCGAAACGGTGGTAGTGTTAGAAATGACATAAAAAGAATTCTAAAGGAATCAATTTTGAGAAAATACATGCCTTGTATGCCTTCTGAATTTATTCCAGCCAGCTTTGCGATGGTAGGTTTTTTTATAAATTATGGTAATATTTTATGATCGACAGTTTATTGGCTTAATCCTCGCTTAGTGTTCTGGTCTATGTATATTCTGATAATGCGTTAATAGATAATCCACGAGTTGTTGTGTAATAAGGGGTATTAAAACACGAAAGTGATAATAATCACATGAGTGTTTTAATACCTAATTGTCAAACTTGCATACAAGACTTTATCTACACCCATAATATAAAAGATTCTGAAATAGTTAGCTTACTGCTAACATTATTTATTTATTTATTTAATTCACAGACATCTCCATGTATATTAGTAAATGTATTAGTAACAATATTTATTATGAACTACGTTAGTATTATTAGTGGAATATATTTATAAACCTAGAAGTAACTGTATCCAGTGTTTCTGGAAGGAACAGTCAGCTCTGGCAGCAATCATCTTTAGGATGCAACATGGAGACCGCTTTTTTGCGCATTATGGCATGGAAACAGTCCACAAATGCCTCAGCAAACATTCCAGAAGCGCTACAACGCCACGGCAGCCCTAACAGCCTCCTAAATGCATTATTATATGTGACACGTAGAACGCTATAAGCCCCGCGCGAATATGACACCCACAAGCCGCTCGAGTAAAAAGACTGGCAGAATGCTTTGAATAATAACGCTTTTACATTATTTGTACTTCGAGCAAACCTGCGGGCGAGCATATTACTCCTCACTGACAGCGCTCTACGCTCCCGCTCTATGTCATAGTCATCTCTTAAGTCATTCGAAACGTCACATTCATTCCTAAATATTTGAACTTATCAACAAACTTTACCGTTTTATTTGCGTTACATTACATTCAAAAAGCCAGTCCTAGTAACCATAATATCAGCCAAAAGGAGTGTTATTATGAAAACGGTAGATATAATGTTGCACTGAATTTCATTACAACACTCATTGGGATTATGTATTGGTTACTAGGACATTGGGTGTTAATTAATATTTATTGTTATTTTTAGTTAATGTTGGCAATAAGCTAACTGTTATAGAATCTTTAATAGAAGATTTAAAGCATGGGTGCAGATAAAACGTTTTATACTTGCCCGATGAGTTTGCAATATTAACGAGTATGTAGTGAGCCAGCCACCAATCACAGTGAAACATGCGTATTGTAATAAGATTTATAACATGTTACCTTGAAAATATGACTAAATGTTGTACTATAAGAATATATGTTTTGTTTTATCGATAACTATGTAATGTTCATGCACATTCATTGGATTATAGGGTTGCTAGCATTAAATTAGATTTTTTTTATGACAATTAGGGACCAGACAAGCAGGACGTTCAGCTGATGGTAGTTAATACACCATGCCGAATACAATGCAGTGCCGCTCAGAATTTTTTAGTTTTTTTAGAATCCTTATCGGCACTGCAATTATGCTCGTCACCTTGAGACTTAAGATAATTAAGTCTCATTTGCCTAGTAATTTCACTAGCTGCGGTGCCCTTCAGATCGAAACATAATAATGTTTACACATGACTGCTTCACGGCAGAAATAGGCGCCGTTGTGGTACCCATAATCTAGCCGGCATCTTGTGCAAAAGAGCCTCCCACTTGTGGAACAACCAGATGTCTAATTGGTGTTAAACTGTTAAGTCATCTGCCCTGAATAGTCTCTAAATATTGTTATGGGGCAGTGCGGCCGATATTAATACTATCTTTGTGCTGCAGAAGAGGGCTATTCGCGCGATTTATAACTTAGGTCCTAAAGAATCATAAAGAGAAAAATTTAAAGAAATAAACATTTTGACTGTTGCTTCTCAATACATTTTTGATAATGTTTTGTATGTTCATAAGCATTGAGGAATTTTCTAGAAACTGTGACATTCATAATGTTAACACGAGGAACAAACATAAACTTGTTATGCCTACTGCTCGGTTGGGTCGAGATAGTAAGTCTTTTGTTGGGCGATGTATATGCTTCTACAATATTATCCCAGAAAATGTACAAAACAAATCTGTTACGAAATTTAAAAGAATTCTTAAAAAACGTTTGTGTGGGAAAGGTTATTATAGCATAAACGATTTTCTTAATAACACCACGGACTGGGAATGAAGCGAACACCCTCAGGCTCTTTAATTATAAATGTTTATTGTACGATATTACATTGTAATCCATATTTTATATTTAAAAAAAAGAAAAGCCCGCTGAGTTTCTTGCGCCCATTCTTCTCAGGTCTGAGGCAGTCTCTTTTGAATGGGTGGTAGATTTTGACGTTCAATAAGTGATTTTAAATCCTATTTTGAATAAAAATATTTGAATTTGAATTTGAATTTGAATCACCTATGGCGTAGCGTACTTCAGTACAACCCCAGTCTCATTGCATTGCGCTAGTCTTCCTATATATCTCATATGGTACTAGGTATCTAAATCGGTCAAAAGTCTATCTATATTCTCTATTTTTTCACCATGATAGCTAATCATTTGAACATTGGGGGCTGTTTTGTGGGGCTATGTATATGATTATACAACAGCTCTACAATTTAAAGATATGTGTATGTCCTTAGAAAACTTTGGAAAATCTGAATGGAATAAGTTATCTTTAATCGCGTACCATGGATATGTCATATCAGTACTCAGATACGGTCTTCTCATCTGCAGAAATGGCACAGGAGTACATCAAGCATTTCTTGCTCAAAAACAAGCATTCGTTGCATATGTAGAGTAGGTCGGAACCTATTCATGTAAAGTTTTATTTAAAAAGTTAAACATTTGACATTGCCCAATATGATTTATTTGTAGCGTGTAAATTAGTAAAACAAAATTATCATTTATTTAAAAGGACCACTGAATTGAGTACTCGCTCCACCCGATTACCGGATAGAGTGGTTGATGTCTACTGTCCCAGAACAACATTATACCTAAATAGTAGCAATGAAATTATTCAATCATCTACCTTTAGTAATGAAAAATCTTACCACAGAAACGATTTACTGGACTCCTATTAAAATGGTTAATCGACAAAAAAGTTTATAGTGATTTTTGAAATTGTAAGTAAACTTTTTGCATGCTAATTTAAATTAGCCGAACAGAAAACACTACAGTAAATTTAAGATCTATAATTTATACATACTCAATGACTATGTATACTGTATGCGACGAAATAAATTCATTTCATTTCCACGGACTAGTAAAAAAATAAGGACTCCGTGTCACCTTACATAACAGTGTACACTTATACACACTTATGCACACACTTACACTACTACAGGCCGAGAGGCGGCCATTATGAGAATTGTCATAGTCTGTGACAGATCAGTTTGCGTCTCAATAAAATATTTTAAAAATGCCGTCGTGCGTTGTGAAAAAGTGTAAAAACTATACTTTATAAGTATTTGTGGCCATATATGATTATTTAAGTGAGAAAAAATTGTGCAACTAGTATCCCCCGTAATCGCACACACACTAGCATAGTGGTGCTTCACTTGCTACTATCACATTTATTATTTCATAAAATGTACAAAGCAAATCTGTTACGAAATTCAAAAGAATTGAATGAAACGTTTATGTGGTAAAGGTATGACTTTCTGAAATAATACCACAGATTGGGAATGGAGCGACTGTCCTCAGGCTATTTTATAATAAATTTTGATGAAATTTTTAAAAGAAATGTCAATATAAAAAGCCCGGGTTCAAATTGGTGGCGTTTAATAAGTGATTTGAAAATCCTATCTATATATATAAAAATGAATTGCTGTTCGTTAGTCTCGCTAAAACTCGAGAACCGCTGGACCGATTTGGCTAATTTTGGTCTTGAATTATTTGTGGAAGTCCAGGGAAGGTTTAAAAGGTGAATAAATGTGAAAGTGTTCGAAATTAAATAAAAACAACAATTTTGTTTTCCCATTGATGTGTCCCCCGTCGTCCGATATTGGTTTTGTATGGACATATTTTCTATGAGAGAATTTATTGACGCACGGTTAGACAGTTCTGCTGTAAAACAATTTCATTACAACAATATATTTGCATATATAGCATATATGCAAATATATTTTACGAAATAACTCTTGATGTTATGAAATATTATTGACAAATTCATAAAAAGCAGTATTTTATTTATTATATACAGAACAACGTCTGTCGGGTCAACTAGTTTTGAATAAAAATATTTGAAATTGAATATCACTTGTTGTGTAAGAATAATGCCTTCATGCCAAGCGTCATTAAAAGAAATCAATTTATCGGTGTCTCAGCTTAAATGCGTACTTACTCATGTTCAATGCATAAGTGTAAAAGACTAAGAGCCAGATGATAAATTATAATTTATATTTTTATATAATTAATTTACACTTTTACTAGCCGTTCCCGCCCGCTATGGCTTACCAATTTTAAAAAGAAGGAACGTTCGAATTCAAAAAACAAGTAGCCATAAACCATGTAGGATAAATTTCGCATCGAATGGTGATAGTTTTATGTCGATACAATCAGTGGTTTAGGCGTGATTGAATCCGTATATATAGATATCCGTTATCCATTCAAACAAAGACTATTTTCATTATATATATAGAAGATATAATCAATTTCTCATCCTCATTAGCTGGAAGACGTCCACTGCTGAACAAAGGCCTCCCCCAAAGATCTCCATGACGGCCCTTCGCTGCCCTCACCCAACGTATTCTGGCGATCTCCATCCATCCATCCGTCCGTCCATCTTGTGGGGGACCTACCAACACTGCGTCTTCCGGTACGGTTCGCCATTCGAGGACTTTTCTGCCCCACCGGCCACTTTAGTTTCGCAATCATTTGGGCTATAGCTCGGCTAGGGCTATTTTGTAAAAAATGTGTGGAAACCACTATGAGAATAAATGCAATACTTTTCGTATTCACGTTTGAAGCCTTATATTCATACTAGCCTTAGTCTAAATTTATTAAAAATATAGTAATTATTATGACGGGTACTAAAGATAAATATTTTATTTATTTGGAGCAGATATTTCGATCCAATTGCACGAATCGTGGTCACGGTAGAACTGCGGAGGCGGCGAGAAACTCTTGACACATTGACACTTGACACTATTAGTGCATCAATCTGTCCACTTGGCGTCTAATTCGTTTCGGTCTTAGTCTTAATTCATGACACACACTACTAACGACGTCCATACTTTCGGGTCTTTTTGTTGCATTTGTACTGCAGTGTGAGACCATGAGACTCCATGCTTGCGCTAGTCTAAAACCATCATCCCTATTAAAATTTTTAGGATGTTTTTTTTTAAATTTCGATAGATTCTCTAACAAGCCGTAGGATGTATCGGCGTTCAGCAGAAATCCCCCGTGGATTATGCAACTTGAACTCGTACCGGCTTTAAGCAGGTCTTCGGCTATCGCAGGTTTTTTAGGATCATTACTTAGTGTTCCTTAATGCAATGCATTTAGAAATAGAATAATAATAAAAATAATAATAGAAATAGCTCCTTTCGCTTGCCATATATAGGAGCTTCCGCAGCTGCAGTCGAAGTTAAAGACCTCGGGGCACTGGTATGGAATACTGTCCTTAAGGAGTACTCCCATAATAATTACTATGTTAAAATTCCGCGATGATAAAAATATAAAAAAATACATTAAAAGACCCTACCAACTAAAGTTACATTAAATTTAGAATGGGATTTGCTTAAAATCAAATTTACTACAACAAGGCAATACTATTTCATACACAATTAATATTTAGGACCTTATTTTGGAGTGTGTGTGGGGGAATTATTATGAGATTCAATCACAAGTTTAATTACTCACTCTATATTAAATTAAGCTGAATTGTATTACGTAATTTGAATGTGGCTATCAGCTCACAAATTACAGTGTCCCGAAACATAATATACAGTCCTTAAATAAGTAATACGCAAATTAATTTAAATCATTTCATGTGAGCTTTTCTGTTTTAGTTTAAAAAAGTGGCGCTTTGTTTTTATAATATATTAAATAAAAAAATATCGAATGAATTTGAAACTTAGATATTAACATTAAAAATTTAATTAATAAAACTCATTTAATATACGTTCACAAAAATCGTCACCTTTTTGCTCTTTCTGATGATTTTCATTATTATAACACTAGAAATAAGGGATTGCTTGTAACTAATTCTAGTAGGCTTAAATTAGATACATAATAGCTGTAAAAGTAAATGTATACACATTTAAAATAAAGTCCCAGCCACTGTTCAGGCATTATCTATACATAAATTTAAATGTTTTATTAAAAAATGTCTGTGTCGTAAGTTCCACCACTCCACAGCAGAATACCTAAGTGATCCGACAGCCTGGGACTAGATTATGATTATTTTCAAAGCAATACCAATGACAGTACAATATTGTATATTTTATTAAAAAGAGCGCAAAAAAAGAATGCTGGGAGAGTTTCTTGCGCCGCTTCTTCTCTTTCAGAGCGCCATTTGTTTCCGAAGCGGTAGTAGTATCTAGTATATTAGAAATGACATCAGAAAGAATTCTAAGGGAATCAATTTTGTCATTCAGCCCCACATCCCACCATCACAAAATAACAGCAGTCCTTTATAAGATTTATCCCCAGGCGGCTACTTTTTCTGCCTAAAGTTCTGAAAGGCGCAGGTCTACATATGGAGTATTGCTCTCTTCATCGCATCTCTGATATAGGGCAGCACTCTAGTATCAGGCATAAAAGAAAAGGCAAAATTCTTAATACAATAGATACTACTATCGCTTCGGAAACAAATGATGCTCTGAGAGAGAAGAAGCGGCGCAAGAAACTCTCCCAGCATTCTGAACAGTGGCTGGGACCATATTATAAAAGTGTACACAGTTACCTTTAAAGCTATTATGTATCTTATGAAGCCTACTAGAATTAGTTACAAGCAATCCCTTATTTCTAGTGTTATAATAGTGAAAATTACTTTTAAGACCAAAAACAAAGCTTAATAAAACCTAGAACAAAATATGGAACAAGAAATATAATGTACGAAGGGGCAAAATTGTATAACAACCTACCAAAAGATATTAAAGAATTACAATCATTAAATGTTTTTAAAAAAACGTTAAAACACCACATTTTGAAGGATTTCTCATAACTTATTTTGTTAGACCGCTTCCGGCTATGACTATGAACGAGACCTTAATAAACAAATACCCTCATAGCTGTCATTATAACAAATAATAAAATAGTGTAGGTATTTCATTCATTACTGTAAACATTTATTTTATACGTTACCCACATATTTCTTTATTAATGTATCTACCTAATTAGTATTTATTGTAACTCTGTGTAATTATTGTAACTTTAAATATAAATTCTTAAATTATGTATAGTATATAACGATTTGCCGCTCAATATGTGTATCATGTTAGTTTAAGTATCTCAGCAAGTGAATTTGTATTCTTTTTGAGATAATAAATATTCTGAAATCAAAACATGACGATTTTTGTGAACGTATATAAAATTTTCATAAATGTACTGACAATTAACAGTCATAATATTTATTTCTTTAAGTTTTTCTTTTAGAGACCACTGTCTATAACCAAGCCGATATAAAGATATCAGCTCGAATCATTCGAATTCGCGCACCAAATTTTGGGGATCCATTTTAGTATTTTGTGAACGACTCGATGACTTGGCATTTCGTAGAGATTTCGTTTCATAGCGTAATACACCGAATTTGTCACTATGCTCATTCTTTTTTTGTATATATCTTTGTACAGCAGCTCCTAGACTATTTGGTTTCGCTCTATTTCACTGGGCACAACCGTGTGCCAGCGTTGCGTTGACTCATATGAGTTGCAAAATTGTCGCATCAACAATTAACTTTTATGGATATTCAAACAATTTTCCATTCAACTTAACCAGCGATTGTTGATGCTGTTTTTTTTTCATTTGATGTGTGAATATTGCCAGCGAACTCAATTTAAAATCACATCCATAAGTGTGTATAACTTGGCTTAAAACAATTCATCAATTTCCAAAACATGCTCTTTCTGCCTATTTGAATCACTACATGTTATAAAAAATAATTCTCCGCTGTGTCCGTCTGTCTGTTGTCATGCTGTTTCACCAATGGATAGCCTTATTCTCGAGGAAGGTTCTAGTATATAATTTGTGTAGTTTTTGTAAGTTTTTGTATACATTAACGATGTTTGTTGGAGGTTTCAGAAAAAAATAAGCCGTGTGGGAGCTTTCAACGAAAACGCTGTCTAAACCCTTTGAGATATAACAAAAAAATGTATGGTGGAATTGTGTATCTTATATAGTTCTATAGAAAAGTCCGCGATGCCATATGTATATATATCTCTTAAGGATAATATACTATATCCATGATTATACTTTAAAAAATTTGCAATTATAAAGGTACACAAATACGATATTAATCCTTATAAGTTTACTAGCTGACCAGACAGACGTTGTTCTGTACATAATAAATAAAATACCGTTTTTGATGAATTTGTCAATAATTTTTCATTGTAACATAATAATATGCTCCTTGTTGTTATAATGAAATTGTTTCACAGCAGAACTGTCAAACCACGCGTCAAAAATACTCTCACAGAAAATATGTCCAAACAAAACAAATATTGGAAATAAAAATAATTATGGGTCCCAAATCGAAATAAAAACTATCCTATCTCTTAAGTTGGACTAAACTGTACTCCATGAAGTAATCCCCATTGAAATCCGTTCATTAGTTTAGGAGTCCATTGAGGACAAACATTGTGACACGAGATTTATGTATATTAAGATTATTACATAAAATCATTAAATTTAAACTACATTATTCCCTAAGTATTCGGTATATCATTGACTGATTGAAAACGTAATTTTTTTTTAACAAAATGAATTAAATGGACTATCTCAAAATTTTCACGAGTATCAAACTCTTCAAGACGAATTAATATTACAAATTGAAGATTATAGGTGCGATATTATAACTATAATCTTAATTAGTTAGTGTATTCGTAGAGTTAATTTTAACATACATAATTACAATAAAGTGATATAAAATCATAGTAATACTAACTTATCCCCGCGTAGAGAAAGGGTTTTTAAAAATAATAAGCAAGTTTGGAATTGAAGATTATCTCATGTCCTTTTCCAGTTCCGGTTCCCGTTTTCGCTCCCGTTCCCAACATATAATATTAATTATCTAATTTCAAGAAAGATTGCTATGGCAAACTAAACCTAGTGTTGGTATAGTTATAGCTTATGTACGTGAATTTCAGTTTACCACAAATCCCGCCAGAACAATGGATTTTTCCGGGATAAAAAGCCTATGTCCTTTCCCAAGCTCTAGGCCATCGCTGTACCAAATTTCATCAAGATCGGTTCAGTAGCTCCGGCGTAAAAGCGTAACAAACAAACTTACATTCATATTTATAATCATAATATATTAAGTAGAGATAATGAGAGTTAAAACTGTATTTTTTACCATACCAAAAAGGGTACGATTAGATATTTGTACACATTTTTATCATACTTTTTGAAGGCCATTAATCTTTAATATAGGACCTACACATTGATTGAAAGCCGCAGTTCTTTAAGGTTATGTTCTATGCTGTCCCTAAGGGATATTTAACCGGGAACAGCGCAACAAGTCGCGCCACCGTGGTGTCCGTAAGCTACTGAACTAAACACCATACAGACACCAGAGTTATGATACGTCCGAGCTGACACCAGGTGTATATTCATATATATATAAAGCTGTATATATTTTGTTGGTAGCGGCGACTGGTTGCGTGTATAGAAAAACATCATGTATTATTGAAATTGCAATCAGTTATGGCTAAATAATACGCCGACGTATCTGAGATTCCTAGGCGCAATGGTCTGCACTTGGGGGCCCAAGCTAGTCCTGTATGAACTCCTGGTGCTAAGGTGCGTGTTACTTCCTCTCAGCGTGTTTTTTTTAGGAAAAGACTTTTTGCGTTGCGTTATACCGAGACCTTTTTGCGATTAGATCGTTCACCACAAAGTTAGTATCAATTTATTACTATCACTACATAGTATAAAACAAAGTCGCTTTCTCTGTCCCTATATACCTATAAAAATAATAATAATAATAATATTGACACACTTTTTACCCAAGTTAAGCATATATAGCCTGTGTTATGGGTTACAAGACAATGATATATTTAATGCAATATACTTACTTAAACATACATATAAACATATATAAATACATTTAAACATCCATGACTCGGAAACAAGCATCCATATTCATCATATAAATGCTTGCACCTACCGGGATTCGAACCCGGAACCTCTAGCTTAGTAGGTAGGATCGCTAACCACTCGGCTATACAGGTCGTCACACCTATGTATGCTTAAATCTTTAAAACTACGCAACGGATTTTGATGCGGTTTTTTGAAATAGATAAAGTGATTGAAGAGGAAGGTTTATATGTATAATAACATGTCCCGGTGTTTGTTACGAAACTCCTCCGAAACAGCTAAACCAATTTGTTTGAAAATTTGTGTGTGTATCGGGTAGGTCTGAGAATCGTCCAACATCTATATTTCATACCGCTAAATTATAATATAATCACCCACCCCTAAATATTTGCTATATATTGACAATTTGGTTATATTACTATGCGGCGGAAGAGACAACAACTGTCATTATGGTATTTCTCTATCAACAGGAAACCGTCGGCGCTATAAATTGCCATAACCAAATTACAAGAAAATAAATAATTGCGGTGCATCCAATAGCCCTGAGTTGCATCGGTTAGGAATTATTAATGCTGGCAATCGGTCAAGCAGAATTTTCCACTCTTCATAATATCCTACAACTTGCAGACATAAATAAATCAGACAATCGGTCATCAAACCATATAATAATTAATTGTATTCGTTGAATGGTTGAGCAATAAAGTGAATATAACACTCGTATATTGAACAGTTTTAGTTAAGGCGAAGGGTAAACAGAAAACACGCAAACAAGGTGTTTTTAGACATGTTTGGTGGTGAAAATATAGCATTTGCAGCTATGAACACTACTTTATCCTGTTACACATACCCTTAAGTCTTACTTGTAGATTGCTAATGCTTGCTGTTAGTTAAAGTTAATACTCCAGAGCTATTATGAAACACCAGTTTTCTTTTCAGTTAAACAAGTTTTTTCTCGGAATGATGCATTTGTTTAGTATACTATTCTCATAAAAGTTGTTCTTATAATTTTTACTCTTTTTGTGTAGGTACATTTATTTAGATTAGTAATCAATAATGAGGATTGTAAGCAATTAAGCTGTTTGCGCCTGTTAAAATGTTACATTTTCGACGCAAGAATTTAGAAAATATTGGCTTTGTTATATAGGAGCCGTGAACTCATATCGCTCAAGGTCGCTGGCATTTAGTGTCGCCTTAAGTTGCATTTAGTTTATGTTTCCATAAATACTGGAAATCCCCATGCGAGGCGTAAACAACACAATAATTTGAGTAAATCACATTTACTTTAGTAGCTATAAAGTGTGAACGTTGGCGCCAGCTCTACTTTATTGATTATATGCACTAAAATATAGTTCTATAAACGTTACACGTGACATTGTAGCTAATGTAGGGACAAGGAATATCCTGTTTGTTATTTCTGGATGATTCGGTTATATTAGTATTTTCTTTGATTAACGCGAGTGTTACACATTTAAATATAACACTATTAAAGTTCATACTTGTCATTATGAAGTTTAGCGCCATTTATTTCCTCGGAGGTGGTATTTGCTGTTTTCATCTGTGTACAGCAAATGCCACCTCCGAGGAAATAAATGGCGCTAAACTTCATAATGACAACTATGACAAATACTATATTTGACTCACTTCATCTGCAGCCCCCTGAAAACGAGATCTGGAAAGGTCTTGAAACGTCGAGTTAACTAAAATAAAAATGTAACTTTTACGCAAACATCTGATGTAAAACCGTTACAATTACACGCGTTTTAACCATTTAAAAGTGTTTTTTTTAATTGGTTATATAACTTATTTGTGCCTAACCAAGATAATATAGATAAAGCTTTCACTAATAAAGGTTGTTGTTTTAGGAATATCTGGACGTTGCTTACTTTGTCGCCAATCAATTTAATCATTGGCCCGACGCCAGAGCCGTAACCAAAAAAGTGTGTGTGTATATATGTATGCACGCAAGAAGTTATATTTATATACAATACTATCTGACCCGACAGACGTTGTTCTGTTCATAATAAAAAAAAAACTCTTGCGGATGGAAATTTGGAAAATCCTTTCTTAGCTGACCTCTACTCGGTGAAAAGAATATTCCTACCAAATTTCAAATCTAGCTCTAGTGGTTCCAGAGATATCGTGATGACTGACTTTATACATGGAAATCTCTTATATATATATATTGAACTTCGGAAATGTATTGTTTTGATTCATACCACAAACTTTCAAGGATTGGCCTTAAGATTTGAATGGTCAGGGCGAATGCGAGACGGATCGGAAATTAAAGATTGCGGGCTAACTCGTCATACAAAATGTTCATTAAGTAGTTGCTGCAGATCTGAAGAATTGCTATTATCATTGCTGCATTGAGCTCTTGACATCGATCAAGTTATTTGTCCATGTTGCCCATGAAGTATAATTGTAAAAATTTTAGCTGTGCATCTTCGAGAGGTTGCAGTGATCCAATACGATGGTGAATCTGTCCTTATATCTACAATATCAAAAGCAAAACCCGTATTACTGATTTATAAACACTTTTTTTAGAATTAGCATACACAATACTTAGGAATAAGTATATTACGTATGTTATTCTTTTACTGTATTGTGTGTAAATAAATAAATACCTTGAATTTCCGATTAAATCCTCGTTCTTAGATGTCTGCCCCAAATGAGGTCATTTGGAAACAAACATTGTATTTGTGAGTGTTTTCTAGAACATGGCAGCACAATTCTTGCGTTTCTCCGCAGAATACTCGCAAACAACGTCCATCCGCCCAATGCGAAAGCTAGTATGCAAGCAGTACTACAGTACAGTATAAGTACTGCAATCGTATCGAAACGCTGCTCGATTCAAATCAGTACTTCATAAACTTCTTCTTGTGCGTCATAAATTATCTATACGTGGTTGATCTCTGAGGTTTTACTGGACGATTTCGTATTGCCAGCCGATCCGTTTTACGGGCTGCTACGCTTTGCTCTTGTGATTCATAGCACGAAGACGATCCATACTAACGCGGTTCTTTTCACCTGCAATTTCTTGTTCTTCTTCAGTCCTTTCATTCGCAATATTTCGAATCCTAGTTGCATTACGTCTTTGTCGGGAATAATTTGATCGTCTTGGTCGTGACATTGTTAATGATAATATCGGCACAATAAGCTAATAGAAACTCGAAACAAACACACCAACCGGTCAACTTGAATAACATGACGTGCACTGCAAGTAGCGTGAAACTAACAAAAAACTTTATTGAATTCTTTCTATTCTCGAGATGTCATCAAAATGTCAGTCCATACAAAATGTATCAGAAAATATTTTTTTTTTATAATACTTAATATTTTTTCGTAATTTTTTGATATTTTATGACTTATTAAATCCTATGTCCGTTTCCTGGCTCTAAGCTACCTCCTCACCAATTTTCAGCCATATCGGTAAAGCCGTTCTTGAGTTATAAATAGTGTAACTAACACGACTTTCTTTTATATATATATATTGTAAAAATCTTGCAACGATGGCTTTGACAATTAATTATTAAATAATGAATACGGCTGCACGGACTTGAACCCTTTGCCTATCCTAATAATGTACGAAGAAACCAAAAAAAACGAATGTCGCAAACGTCAGAAAATTTTAGGAACCAACTTCACCCTCTTACTTTTGTGTTACAGTGATGCGCGCGCATCTTAAAATTTCACTCTCATCATTTTTTCATAACGCGCCTAAAATATATAATTATTATTATATTATATATATTATAATAAGGACGGAATTTAGAAGCCTAGCAACTCAGATTAGCTGCCACTAAAAAACCACAGGATGACATATATGTCATAGATGAGATAACACGATGCCTTGCCTGGATCATCAATTAATCATCGCCAAGGCGGCACAAGAAGAGCCAGGAGAAGAAGACTCAAAGCTAAACTTTAAATTATTATCTTTTAAAGGCATAAAAGGCATTTATTTTACTCAAAATTAAATAATTTAGAATTATTTTTGATGGCATTTCTAACACTACTACCGCTTAGGAAACAAATAGGACTCTGAGAGAGAAAAAGCGGCGCAAGTAACTCTCCCAGGTTCATTCTTTTTTGCGCTCTTTTTAATAAAATATACAATATTGTACTATCATTGTTATTGCTATAAAATAATGATAATCTAGTCCCAGACTGTCCGATCAGCTTAGATATTCAGCTGTGGAGTAGTAAGATTTACGACACAGCCATTTTTTAATAAAACATTTAAATTTATTTATAGATAATAAAATTAATGAGGTTTAAAATGTCGTTTAAAATGAATCATGGATGTTTATATGTATTTGTGTATGTTTAAGTAAGTATATTGCAAATTAAATATATCGTTGTTTTGCACCCATAGTGTACTATGCCTAGTTTGGGGCAAGATAATTTGTGTAAGAGTGTGTCAATATTATTAGTATTATTTCTACAAATGCATATAGATCAAACATATTTCCAGAAGGTGTCACGATTTTACTTTCTGTTACTTAAAAATATATTTAGGTTGATTAAGGCACGTAATTGAATCAAATTAAGGGTATTTTCCGATATGCAATGTGACCACTGTACAGTGTGACGTCATATTAGCATACTGTGAAGCCGTTCCTTTATAGCCAGTTATACTGGTTACTATTTAAAACGGAACGCAATCCCGTATACTGTCAGCCGCATTTTTTGACGCAGCATTCAAATGAGTATATTATAGTTTTCTAGTTCATTAAAAAAACTGTTGTTGGAGTACTCCTAACTTTAACGCAAAACATTTTTAGTTTGACAGGTACTGTCAAACTAAAAATGTTTTGCGTATAAGTTAGGCACTCGAGTGGTTTTAACTGATCACGTGATCAAAGTACTGCGAGTACCTGTAATAGAATTTTAGAAATAAATGGAGCCTCCTGGCAAAAGCATTCTTTGTATGCTTAAAAGGACGTTCTTGCCACTATTTATGATGGAGAATTTGTTAAAAACCAATAATATTTTTGGAAATTGTAATTGAAAATCTGGTTTATATTAAAGAAAGAAAAGAGGATTTAAACAATTAAAACCAATTAAAATTTAACGCCACTAAGCATCATAGAGCTATTGTCGATAAATGTAAATTTGCTGTTAAAATAACGCAAGGCTGTAAAATCTTATTTAGCCTCAGATGTATCTATATATGTAATGGAATAGTGTTTTTTTATGAAAATAAGGGTCGGGACGAGCAGGACGTTCAGCTGATGGTATTGATACGCCCTGCATGGGCAGGTGGTAATGGACAACGCAGTGCCACTCAGGATTCTTGAAATACCCAAAAATACTGAGCGGCACTACAACTGCATTCGTTATCTTGAGACATAAGATGTTACGAGTAAGTCTCATTTGCCCAGTAATTTCACTAGCTACAGCGCCCTTCATATTGAAACACAGTAATGTTTACACATAAAACTGCTTCATCATCCATAATCTAGCCGGCATCCTGTACAAAGGAGCATCCCACTGGTAAATGTTCTGAGCTTCTGGAAGGAGCTGGGCTGGTTGGAGTAACTGGCCAATACTGCACGTAAAATAAACTTAATCCAGTGACTTAAGGCGACACTAAATTCCAGCGACCTTGAGCGATATGAGTTCACGGCTGCCGGCCCGCCATCTATGTAACAAAGCCAATATTTTCAAAATTCTTGCGTGGAAAACAGTTTCTATGCGTACAATCCTCGTTATTCGCTACTAATCTGAATAAATTAACCTACACAAAAAAGTACAAGCTATAAGAATAACTTTTCTGAGAGAAGTACCAAAAAAATGCGTCACGCCAAGCCAAAAAACTTGTTTAACTTCAAAGAAATGTGGTAGTTCAAAAAGGCTCGGCAGTGTTAACTATAACCAACAGCAAGCATTAGCAACCTACAAATAAGTTTTAAAGATATATGTAACAGGATTAAGTAATGTTCATAGCTCGAAATGCTTTCACCACAAAACTTGTCTAAAAACACCATGTTTGCGTGTTTTCTGCTTACTAATCGCCTTAACTGCAGAAACAGGAGCCCCTATAACATACCATACCATAGGTCAGATAAAAGTACATTTTAGTACAAGGGTAGAAAGTAGGTTATTCCAAATGGGCTGTCTTGAACAAGTTTACAATAGTAAAAAACGAATTAGAGTATTAAATTAAAAATATTCAGTACAATAAGTATACTTTCAGAAAATGGTGCGTGTTTGTAACTGCAATTTTATTTATAACGCGCGCAGATTAAGGATTGGTCTCCGCTGCGCTCCAACTAGATACCGCAGGCGTCACCGCAAAGTAATCTACGCATCTATTACTATGCCCAAGTGGGCGTACTCGAGCCAGTGTGTAACAATATGTGACGTTGACGTGCCACATGTTCTGTTAAACTTTGCTAATAATTGAAACTAAAGTGCCGGGTTGCGTAGTAAAACCTTATAAAAATAATATTACAAGAAATAATAGTATCTAATATATAAAATTCTCGTGTCATGGTGTTAAACTTTGAACTCCTCCGAAACGGCTTAACCGATTCTCATAAAATTATGAGTGCATATTGTTTAGGTCTGAGAATCGGACAACATCTATTTTTCATCCCCCTAAATGTTAAGTGTGGTCCACACGAAGTACTATTTTTTAATTTTTTTTTTTATATTTTTTTTTAAATTTGTATGATTATGAGTCAGCATTTAAAACACATACAACTTCAAATTTTCACCCATCTACGATCAACAGTTACTTTTGTATCGCGATTTTAATATCGCCAATGCAACGTTTGCTGGGTCAGCTAGGAATAATTTACTATTTTGTATTTTATTAATTTCAATGTAAAATAACACGAAGCGTATGTTACAAAACTTTGAAATATGTCATTGAGTGTCAAGATGCTAAGCGCACATGTATCTTATAATAGCCGTTATAAAATACTATTGTTCTAAGGTAGTACGGTATCTAGTTGGAGCGCAGCGAATACCAATCCTTAATCTAATGCAACTGTATTAAAAATAGTATTTTCTTTATAATTATTGAATAGCAGGATAAACGAGCGTACGGGTCACCTTGTGTTAAGTGATCACCGCCGCCCACATTCTCTTGCAACACAAGAGGAATCAAAACAGCGTTGCCGGCCTTTAAGGAAAGTGTACGTGCTTTTTTTGAAACCATGTAGTACCCATGTAGTATCGTCCTGGAAACACCGCACAAGGAAGCTCATTCCACAGCTTTGTAATACGTGGAAGAAAGCTCCTTGAAAACGGCACTGTGGAGGACCGCCACACATCCAGATGGTGGGGATGATATCGTAACTTGTGGCGTGTCGTGTGAAGGTGGAATAGATAAGAAAGGTTACTTTTGAAGGAAAGAAAAAATCTGTATTTCTTTTAAATAATTTATTCTAATAAATATGTTTAAATACTAATTCGATAAGAAAATTTGTAAGTCGACGGACACGCATCATCATTATTTACATAATTACATTCTCAAGAATTTCAAACTGATTATTTTGAACACGTACATAATCTAAGCACGTAGCGTTCAAAGATATATTTTGCGGACAAGGATTTAAACATTTTGGTTGAGCGCAATGAATTATTACGTAACTTTTTCGATGGGACTTTCGTAAAAATTATATCTACACAAATTAAACTTAAAAACAAATTAGATTTATCAAAGATACGTCACTCGAACGGTTGACCCTTATTTTCATAAAAAAATACTATTCCATTACATACATAGATACATCTGAGGCAAAATAAGATTTTACAGCCTTGCGTTATTTTAGTAGCAAATTTACATTTATCGACAATAGCTCTATGATGCTTAGCGGCGTTAAATTTTAATTGGTTTAAATTGTTTAAATCCTCTTTTGTTTCTTTAATATAAACCAGATTTTCAATTACAATTTCCAAAAATATTATTGGTTTTTAACAAATAAATAGTGGCAAGAACCTCTTTTTAAGCATGCAAAGAATGCTTTTGCCAGGAGGCTCCAATTTAAAGGGAAAATTCAACCCCAAGCTGTAGTTGTAAATATGTTTACAAAGTTGAGAGTTATTTAACTGTAAAAATAAACTTATTCAACTAACTATAAATAAATCTCATGTCTTTCATTCTACTTCTACTGACGGCATATATTTTTAACCGACTTCAAAAAAGGAGGAGGTTCTCAATTCGTCGGTATGTTTTTTTTTATTTTATGTTTGTTATCTCAAAATTTTCGACTGGGTGAACCGATTTTGATAATTATTTTATTGGAAAGCTGGTGCTTCCTGTGTGTTCCCATTATAATTTGGTCCAGATCTGACATGAGAAAACCATATAAGTCTTAAATTTGCTATACATAAGTTTAGCAAAGTGGATGATAAATTTTCGAATAAAACAATATCGCGCCAACCTATTTCGATGATTCTTTTTGATTTTTAATGGAAAGGATATACTTCAAAGATAGTTTGGTGAGAGTATGGTAAGGTTCTGACTACGGAATCCATGACAAAGTAACGGAACACTTCAATTCTGAGTCAACTTTAAATCTACACTAATTTAGATAAATTGTTAGTTAGTGTACTTCAAATTCACTAAAAACACTATTCCAAAACAAAACAAAACATAGTCGGTGTTATCCAAGATAGGTTTGTAACAACTTACGTCCGACACATCTCACCTATAACTATGTAGTTATAGATGAGATGTGCTTGAGTCGTGAGGAGACGAGAGGCGAGAGCGGGTCGCGGCGGAAGGACACCGATTCCAAAAATTACAATAATCGTAACTAGAATAAGATTAATTAATAAGATTGTATAAAAATACGCAATTATTTTTATACTTTTAAGTGCATATTATATCCATTGTTTTGGAATAGTGTTTTTGAAGTCGGTTGTTTTTTGTTAAAATATTTTTTAATATAGAGAGGTACCGAGAGTTTGGAGTTTGGATTTTTGTTACTCAATCACGCCAAAATAGTGAATTATTGAAATCAATGAAATTAAATACACACGTTACAAGCTGGATGATTTTAATGAAGATATTTACACCGAGTGTAGTTTGGTCCCAGTTGAGAGTTAGGATAAGTTTTGAGTAGTTTTTAAATTTGTGTCCGTTAAATACTTTTATTTCATATGTTATTTTTATATGAACACTTCTATGGGATAAATTGTTGACTGACAGTTCACTGTGACATTATTTCTGAACAGGGAAAAAAACAATTTTAGATCTAATCCAATTCAATAATAATCAAGGATTTAAAAGTTTTTCACTTATACAAACAAAGTTTATATTATTTACATATTAATATTCTTATATTAATTATATTTATTTTTAAACAAATTGTAAAAATATTATTAAAATAAAGAGGATGTAAATCAGGGGGTGCTCTCGATCTCTCTCTCTCAGGGGGTAATCTCGATCGGGATCGACCGTTTGAGCACCCCCAGCGATCGATCGCGAGTGCTTTTTGAGTCGATCTCGAGAAAAAAATTAAGTATAATAAACTAGAATCGGTAATTACGTACCATCTTATGAAAAGTATGCTCAGGACATGCAGTGTCACGCTTCAACATCCAAAGTCACTCTTTAGTTTAGCTTAGAACTTTGTTTGCGTTTGTTTTGTAAGAACCAATAAAATCGCAATTTTGAATAATAATTATGAGTTTTTTCATTGACATTTAAGAGCAGACCTACACTTACCATGACTAAAAAATGCATATTTTACGCAAAACTAATATCTATGTCATCGTGACTCTCTACCTAGACGACAATCCTTCATCACACATACTTGAAGCCTCTCAGAGCCGATCGATCGTAGTTTACAAATTTTGAGGTAGATCGCCAGCAGTTCAAGCACGTGCAGTGAGATTTGTCATAAGTTGACATTTAACATTTGACAGCTACTACAAAGAGCAGCTCGAATCATCGGCGATCAAGTCATCCCCGATCGGATTGACTCTTTGGCGTTGCGTAGAGATGTGTGTTCTCTATGCATCTTCAACCGATTTTATCACGGGGAGTGCTCTTCGGGTTGATTCCAGCGGCTGAATTGTTGATGTTTATGTCTGGTATTCCACAACCGCGCGTTTTTCAAGAAATAACTTGCCACACACAGCCACTTTATGGAATCAATTACCGACTGCTGTTTTCCCGAAACGACATGACTAAGGGACCTTCAAGAAAAGAGCATACTTTTACCTTAAACGCCGGCAACGCATCTCCTGACGCCTGTTGTTTCGAATGTTTATACCAGTGGGAGGCTCCTTTGCATAGGATGCCGGCGACATGATGGGTACCACAACGGCGCCTATTTCTGCCGTGAAGCAGTAATGTGTAAACTTTACTGTGTTTCGGTCTGAAGGGCGCCGTAGCTAGTGAAATTACTGGGCAAATGAGAGTTAACATCTTATGTCTCAAGGTGACGAGTGCAATTGTAGTGCCACTCAGAATTTTTGGGCTTTTCTGAGCGGCACTGCATTGTAATGGGCAGGGCGTATCAATTACCATCAGCTGAACGTCCTCCTCGTCTTGTCCCGTATATTCATAAAAAAAATGTCTATGGGCGTATGTATTGCCTCACCACTCCTATCCCGTGAGCCTCTTCCCCACTTGCCTACACTTATATAAAAAAAAGTTTAAAATAGTAGTAATTACAGTATGGCGATTGGCGACGAAGTATAATCCGGCTAAGTTTGAAAGCGAACAGTTGCTTAAAACGTAGTGGATTTCGGCTATCTCCGTTTTTTACAAGATTATAGCCGTCATCGTCAATCTATCAATGACTGCACGTTTCATCCAATCGAGTGAATCGCTTTTTTTTTTAAATGAAACAGGCAAATGCACACACAAAACAGCCTGATCATGAAATGGATTTAGTTATTATAATCAACGCTGAACTGATCACAAATTTCTTATAGCAGCAAGAACTATTAATCAGAAATATCTTATATCCTTGACTTAAATTATTAATACTAGACATGAAGATAAAATGATTCTACACCATACAGCCGTAGACTTCAGCCTTTCAACACAGGTTTGTTGCCCCGCAGGAGTTTGCTTAATAAAGACTGAGATAACGCCCCTAGAGGGCGTTAGTGGCGTTGCCCTTATTATTTATTTTATTCTAATATTTTTACAAGTTATGAACGAAACAGTCCCACAAACTTTTAATTAAATTATTTTTAACTCTTGAAATAAACATTTACTTTACGAGAGGTGCAGATAAAATAAAATACTTAGTGCGTAGTGTTTTAAGGGCTTTTTGCGATATTTCTAAAAACACTGGGCGCTAAGTTAAATAGCTTTGTGAATCGGGTATTAATCGATATTATTATGCTATTTATCGATAGATTGTACCTTACCCTAAGCCCATTCTTTCGCTTTAGGACGGTCCGACGCGTTTGAAGTCACCGCGAGAAGCGAACAGGCAACATCGCTTCTGTTCTGTCCGACAAACTCTCTTTGAACTTGAAGCGCGCGGGGTGGCAACATCGCATTTTGATGTGCAAAGATTCAAGTTCATTGAACCATTGACCCAGTGACACAATTATAGTACAGCACGTTGATATTGGCTTAAAGTTAAAATTCTACATTTTGACCTAATTAGTTCACCAATTTCGTCCATGTTTTGTATGTCGTCAGCAAATGCAGTATCAAATATATGGCAACATTTAATTCATAAATGCAAAATACAAACTGTATAATAAAAAAAAATATGTACATTGAAAAAAAAAAATGCACAAAACCGAGTCAGGAGGATGTAAGAATTTTGAAATATCTGTCTGTTTGTCTATTTGTTAATCTCTGAAACTATTGGACCAATTTAATTGAAATTTAGCATTATGATACCTTACATCCGCGGACAACATCTTAGATACTTTTCACGCAGGAAAATTAAGGTGGGACAGTTAAAAGCCTTCAGTTACTTATATAGCGTAGTACACAACAACAAATTTTTATAAGTAGATACTACGTGTTTAGTCATGTGTGTACGCAGACGAAGTCGCGGCTATCAGCTAGTTCATTAATAGTCATAGCCATAGTGTTAACACCAGGAACAGTTATGAGCTTATTATGCCTACTACTCGTCTAAGTCGAGTAAGTAAGTCTTTTGTGGGGCGATGTATATGCTTCTACAACAAGATTCCAGAAAATTTTCAAAACAGAAGTGTTCCCTTATTCAAAACAATTGTTAAAAACGTTTGTGTGGTAAAGGTTACTATAACATAAATATAATTTCTTAATGATAGCACAGATACGGAATGGAGCGACCTCAGGCTATTTAATAATTACTTTAATTATACAATATTACTTTGTAAACATATTTTTTCATGAAAAAAAAAGCCCGCTGAGTTTGTTGCGTCCATTCTTCTCAGGCATTCATTTTGGAATGGTTGGTAGTTTTTTTCTTGACTTTCAATAAGTGATGTCACATCTTATTTTGAATAAAATTATTTTAATTTGAATATAAATAAAAGATTACTCAGAGCCTACAACTTATATAAGTGCCGTCTTTCAATTTATTTTTCAAATTAATAGATCATTCAGAAATACGTCTTGTTTTATTTTCTAACTCCTTTCGTTGGTTAAGATTTTCACGATGGCTTTTGAAAAATTAATTAAAACAGCTTTTAATTTTGAGCAGAGCAACCTTAGTTATTAAATCATTGTATTTGTTTATGTATTAAATGATATTTTATTAATGACCGTTTATATACCTGTAAAATACTTTTTAAATTATTAAAATCGGACATTCCATTTAACAAATATAACGAATTTGAAAATGTCAATCTAAAGAAAATAATGCAATAATAAAATAATAACTAAGTGAAATGAAACTTTTATGTAAACAAAAATAAATCTATAGTCCGATTTAGTAGATTTTCCACTACCACGAGATCGGTATCTAAGCGAGTTAAACCGCGCGGCGATGCTATTCAATAAAAAAGTACCTACTACATACATATATCAAACATAAATATAAATAATGTTAACCCAAATATAAATGAAGTCACGTATTATTGCCAGAATTATTTAAGTTAGAAGCACTTCCTGTCATATTTCGTAAGATCATATTAGAAAATGAAGAAGTAAAACGTCACATCAAACCGATCTCTGTTCATAATGCGTACTATAAGTATTTGTAAAGTGTCACTTACCAAATCGCAAAAAAATTTCACAAATCTGCTTGAAGTAACCTCAGGTTAGCTTGCTCTTAAATCAAAGTGGCCGCCTCTCACACCGTCTGATACAGTTCAATAGCATATAATACTTTTATAGTTTAGATGCTAAAATAAAAATTAAACTTATGATTCAATTACTCATGAGAATGGGGTCATCGTTTATAGTCAACCATAAACTAGTAGAAAAAACAGTGAGCTTTTCGAGTAGTTTACGTCTTCGATGGGGACGAAGTCGCGGGTATCAGCTAGTTCATTAATAGTTATAACCATAATGTTAACACCAGGAACAGACATGAGCTTATAATGGCTACTACTCGTCTAAGTCGAGTGAGTAAGTGTTTTGTGGGGCGATGTATATGCTTCTACAACAAGATCCCAGAAAATGTTCAAAACGGAAGTGTTCTCTTATTCAAAAGAATTGTTAAAAAACGCTTTTGTGGTAAAGGTTACTATAACAAAAATGACCTTCTTAATGATACCACAGATTCGGAATGGAGCGACCGCCCTCAGGCTATTAAAGAATAACTTTATACGATATTACTTTCTAAACATATTTTTTGATGAAAAAAAAAGAAAAAAAACCCGCTGAGTTTGTTGCGTCCATTCTTCTCAGGTCTGAGGCATTCATTTTGGAATGGTTGGTATTTTTTTTTCTTGACTTTCAATAAGTGATGTCTCATCCTAACTATCTATATATATAAAAATGAATTGCTGTTCGTTAGCCTCGCTAAAACTCGAGAACGGCTGGTCCGATTTGGCTAATTTTGGTCATGAATTATTTGTGGAAGTCCAGAGAAGGTTTAAAAGGTGAATAAATAGGAAAATGCTGCTAAATTAAATAAAAACAACAAATTTGTTTTTAGTTTGATGTTTCCATACATAATTTCTATGAGAGAATTTATTGACGCACGTTTTTTTTTTTTTATGGAATAGGAGGACAAACGAGCGTACAGGTCACCTGTCACAGGAGCGTTGCCGGCCTTTAAGGAAGGTGTACGCGCTTTTTTTGAAGGTACCCATGTCGTATCGTTCCTGAAACACCGCACAAGGAAGGTCATTCCACAGCTTTGTAGTACGTGGAAGAAAGCTCCTTGAAAACCGCACTGTGGAGTAACCTAACTTGTGGCGTGTCGTGCGAAGGTGGAATTCGGCGGCAGGAATCAGGTTAAGCAGCTCTTCGGAACACTCCCCGTGATAAATGCGGTAGAAGACACACAATGAAGCGACGTCTCGAAGCAACGCCAAGTGATCCAGCCGTGCACAGAGCACTGGGTTCCCGACAATTCGAGCTGCTCTGCGTTGCACGCGGTCAAATGGATCGAGCTGATACTGGGGTGCGCCAGACCAGAGATGACAGCAATACTCCATGTGTGGCCGGACCTGCGCTTTGTAGAGCGCTAGTATGTGGGCCGGCTTGAAGTATTGCCGTGCTCTATTACTGACGCCCAGTTTCTTTGAAGCCAATTTGGCTTTGCCTTCCAGATGACCACGAAATTGGCAATCGCTCGAGATTTCGAGACCCAATATTCCGATACTAGGCGAGGCTTTGAAGGAAGTGTTGTCGAAGAGTGGTGATACGACAAATGGGGTTTTTTTAGTGGTAAACGCGCAAACTTGAGTCTTCTGGGGGTTAAATTGGACAAGGTTCAATTTATCCCATTCCGCGACCTTCTCAAGAGAGGACTCGATACAAGACACTAGTTTCTCCCGGCACTGGTCGACGATTTCCCGAGAGAGACCTGCATGGCCAGTGTATACGGCATCACCAGTGCTGTCGTCTACATAGCAATGAATGTTGGAGGTGTCCAACATATCATTGGTATGCAGAAGAAACAGCGTGGGAGACAGCACACAGCCTTGGGGCACTCCAGCATTCAAGGGCTTCGGGTTCGAGCAATATCCGTCGACAACGACCTGTATGCTACGCCCAGTGAGGAAGCTGGAGGTCCACTTGCACAAGCTCGGGAAGCCCAAATGATGAAGTTTGGCGAGGAGCGCCTTGTGCCATACACGATCAAAGGCCTTCGCTATATCCAGGCTAACTGCCAGACCTTCCCCCTTGCTTTCAATAGCCGCAGCCCATCTATGTGTCAGGTATACCAGAAGAGCACCTGCCGACCGACCATGACGAAACCCGTATTGTCGGTTGTTGATCAACTGGTGACCCTCTAGGTATACCAAGAGCTGACTGCTAATTATGCTCTCCATGATTTTGGAGCAAGCAATAGGCCTGTAGTTTGCCGGATCCGAACTGTCTCCTTTTTTTTGGATCAGATGGACAAGGGCAGACTTCCATGAGTCAGGGACTACGCCTTTAGAATAAGAGTGCCGGAATAAACGCGTTAGCACCGGCGCCAACTCAGGGGCACACGTTCTAAGCACGATTGGAGAAATGCCATCCGGCCCGCTCGACTTCCTGACGTCCAACGAAAACAGAGCTCGCCTAACAGTTTTCTGTCGGAACTGTACTTCAGGCATGGAGCTCTGACACCGCGGGATGGTCGGCGGTGTTTTTCCGTTGTCGTCAAGAGTCGAGTTGGAGGCAAAAAGAGTGCACAGGAGATCGGCTTTCTCTTTTGCCGTATGGGCCAGGGTGTCATTCCTCATGTGCAACGGCGGCATGGACGGCTGGTTGAAGTTACCAAGAGCAGCTTTCGACAACGACCAGAACTTGCGTGTTCCGGTCGGGTAACTGGAAAGCTGCTCGCCAATTTTGACGACGTGCTTCGATTTCGCACGGGCGATTTGCCGCTTAAAAAATCTGGAGGCACGGTTATATTTCCTCTTCAGAACTTTGCAGTTCGGATCCTTTGAGCCCAGCGCCGCAACCCAAGTTCGATACGCCTGTTTTTTGCAGTCAGATGCTGCTTTAACTGACGCATCGAACCAGGGCTGTGATCTGCCACCGATCGGTACTACAGAGCTTGGTATAAAAATATCCATGCCCTGCAGTATCACATCGGCTACTGCAACGGCGCAGGCACTAGGATCATCCGAAAGGAAACAAACCCTGCCCCAAGGGTAGGATGCAAAAAAGGAACGCATCCTATCCCAATCTGCTGACTTGTAGTGCCAAACGCGGCGGGTCGCTGGTGGTCTGCGACGTTGGCGTCGGATAGGCACTACACTCCTGACCAGGCAATGGTCGGACGTTCCGAGAGGGGCGTCGACAGAGACCTGGTAACCATCGGGATGTGTAGTCAGCAGAAGATCTAATAAGGACGGCATGTGGCTATCCACATCCGGGAGCCGCGTCGGCGACTCAACCAATTGGGACAGACCATACGCCAATGCAAAATTATGCACAGATCGCCCTGCGTAGTCTGTGGTACGTGATCCAAGCCATTCGGCATTGTGCCCGTTGAAATCACCCAAGACTACGATTTCGAGGCCTCCGGTCCCCGACACTAACCTATGCGAAACATAGCGGCACTAGGCCGCTACTTCACGCCGGTATTCTGTGCGAGTGTGGTAAGTAACCCGGACGAGTCTGGCCCGATTGTGCTGACGTCATAAGACAGCAGCGTGACTCTCCCACTTTCAAAAAGCCCGTAGTCGCCTCTTACGACACCCTTGGACCTGGGACTACCCTATTCTTATTACGCCCCGGGGCAGCACAGGGCAAAATCACTTGGCGTTGCGTAGAGACGTCGCTTCATTGTGTGTCTTCTACCGCATTTATCACGGGGAGTGTTCCGAAGAGCTGTTTAACCTGATTCCTGCCGCCGAATTCCACCTTCGCACGACACGCCACAAGTTAGGTTATCATCCTCACCATCTGGATGTGTGGCGGTCGGCTTTCTTTCACGTACTACAAAGCTGTGGAATGAACACGACATGGGTACCTTCAAAAAAAGCGCGTACACATTCCTGAAAGGCCGGCAACGCTCTTGTGATTCCTCTGGTGTTGCAAGAGATTGTGGGTGGCGATGATCACATAACAACATTAGGTGACCGCATCGCGTGTCACAATTTGCCCCAAAACCCATTTTATTACTCTTCTATTTCAACATGGTTAGGCAAACTTCAATGCTAGGTTCTTCTCTCTGTAGGCCAATTAAATTATGGGGCACCATCTTTTCATTTTTTTTACCGATATGATGCCAATGGGTCAATATTACTAACATAAAACCATGCCGCTAATTCCTATGAAGTTTGGTGCGATTCATCTTCTACTATTCCATTTAATAAATTCGGAGTTCATTCTTCAAGTCGAACTTTTCGCTAAAGAACGAAAACCGCACGATGCATTCATATGCCGTATTCTCACCAAATGCAGTATTGTTACTGCGGGCTGTTTCTGCTGCATTAGCTGGAACTTTTGTTCGAAAATTACTCAAATGTTAAAAGTTTATTTTAAATAAAATCTTTCTCGATCATTTACTCAAAAATCTTTACCTTTAAAGGTGAATGAAAGAGTAATTGAATCTCAAATGATTCAATGTTCTAAGGCTACATTTAGTGCTCGACGACCGAGGTTCAGCGCTGATCGTCGGTCGAGCGAAGCTATAAATATGCAGTCTAAAGATCCAAAAAAAAAACACTCTGAAATGCCACACCAAGGAGGCATTATTTAAATCCGAATAAGCAAGCACAACCATCTTACCAGTGAAACTCATTGCATCGGATGCCGGCTAGATTATGGTTACCATAACGGCGCCTATTTCAGCCGTGAATCAGTAATGTGTAAGCATTACTGTGGTTCGGTAGTGCCATAGCTAGTGAAATTAAAGGGGAATTGAGACTTAACATCTTACGTCAAGGTGCGCAATTGTAGTGCCGCTCAGAATTTTTGCGTTTTTCATTAATCTTGAGCGGTACGGCATTGTTATGGGAAGTGCGTATCAATTACCATCAGCCTACCCTCCTGCTCGTCTCGTCCCTTATTTTCATAAAAAGACACCGAAACGGCCATTTCATACATATGCTCCACTCTATTTAATGTAGTTTCTGGAACACGAAAAATTTCTTTTTTGGACTCCTTAATATAAAATATGAGTTAAAGGAATATTTCCAACATAACAAAATACTAATTCAAGCTAAATAATAAGGCTGTACCCAACAGTATACTTAATGGAAATATACTGCGGAATTCAGCAGTGCATGGAATCTAATGGCAAATATGTTTAATGTGTTGAATATTTTAATGTTATAGTTTATATTTCAGAAAATGTTATTTCCGAAAATTACATTATGCGTAGATCTTTAAGAAAATCATAGATTCTAGTGATTTCCTTAGTATTTATACATTTGGAAAATAAAATTAAATATTCATATTGGCATTGTTGTATGTTGGAATTGACGAACAACATAATGTTGTACTATTAGAGGTGTACTATGTTGTACTATTATTCTTAAAACGGATGAAATAATCATCCGTTTTAAGAATAACATAAAAGTTATTGAAACCGGAATTCCAATTTAAAAAGTTTGTTCCTAATCGTACGACGTCCGATAACATATAAGTTATTTTAGAGCAATTCAATGAATACAATTTTTTTTATAATAAAAAGTTACGACACGACTTGGACGTTAATCTAATGTTTTGTGATACGCCCGGACCATTGTACGTGGGTAACACTGAAAATGTTTAGAACTGGCCAGTTATAAACATTGCTAGTGAAAACTTTTTTTTTATTTCAGTTTTAGAACTCTTTGGTAACCTAATGTAGTGTATTGTATTCATTTGCCATTTGTTTTTGTGAATTGGCGGCAAATCTAAAACTCTTGTTACACGTTAAAATGAACCTAACGCGACAAAATTTTCCGTCAATGATTTGTTATGACTTTCGTTGTGGGCTTACTCAAGAACAAAGCTATGATAGGCTGCGATAAGCATTTCTTAATGAAGCCCCATCTCGTGCCACTATTTAGAATTGGTTTAACGAGTTTAAGCGTGGACGTAGCAATCTCAATGATGATCCGCTTGAGGGACGTCCTTTAACAGCGACTACTGAAAATAACATCTGTGCTGTGCGACGCATGATAGAGGAAAATAAGAGAGTGACCTATCAGCAGATACGGGCAAGCCTAGGCATTGGTATGAGTCAAGTTCAAAAAATATGACACGAATATTTAGGCGTCAGGAAGCTTTGTACCAGATGGATTCCCCATACTTTAACCGACGACACCTTCGCATGGACTGGTGTCGCCAAATGTTAGATAAGTTCAACGGCGGTGACTCAAATGCTGTATTTGACATCGTCACAGGTGATGAAAGCTGAATATATTGCTACGAACCCGAAACCAAAATATATTCAGCTCAGTCGGTGTTTCCTTTCGAGTATCGGCCAACTAAGTAAAGAAAGGAAGAAGTCAAGGAAAAAAGATGATTGCCTCATTCTTTGGTCGGAAAGGTTTTTGCGACAATTGTGTTAGAAGATGAAAGGACAGTTACTGCAGACTGGTATGTCAATCGCTGTTTGCCTGTTGTCTTGGCAAAAATTCGGCAGCAGTGCCCTCGAAGCAGGATCCTCCTTCATCACGACAATGCAAAACCGCAAAACGAACTGTTGAATGGCAGGTGTCAAGATAATGAGTCATCTGCTATACAATATTGACCTGGCGCCCTGCAACTTTTATTTATTCCCAAGAACTAATGATAAAATTCGAGGTATTCCCTTTACGACCCCTGAAGATGTGGTGAAAGCGTACGAAAACCCCTAAGGAAGAATAGGCCCACTGATTTTCTCAGTGGTTCCATCGAATGCGACGATATGTAGAGAGGAACGGAGATTACTTTGAAAACAATAAAAGTATTGGCAACTTTCTACATTAAGCCGTTTTTCATTTTCTAAACATATTCCGTGTTACCTAGGTATAATTCAGTGATGCTGATGAGTCTTAAAACACCCAAAATTCAGGGTGGCAGCTCACAGCTTACAGCACTGACCTGTATAAATACCTCTGGACAGGCTGTTCCATATGTACCTATGACAAGCATGAGCAAATTTTTTGTGCCTATTTGAAGCGCCACTCGCGAGCGTCCAGAGAACTAATTTTGACATATTATATGAATGGCTGCGATGTAACGTACAATACTCAGAAGTATTTTTGCATTTTTAATTAATTTCGTTCGTTTTCCGTGTTATTTATACTTCAAGAATCAACGTAATAAAGTACACAATTTTTTTTTGTAAGTAGTGTCCCACCATCTATCGATGTTTTTCTATTTTTAGTACAGCAGACTCTTGCTACATGTAGCAATGCAATGCATGGCCAACAGCGCCAAAATATGACACATCTCATAAGTAGTTTCGCTAGACATTACTGCTCGACGACAATAAAATACGCCACCGTGATTCATCCACCTTGCCGGTATTTTGTGAACAGAAGTCCACAATTCGTTCAAATAATAAAAAATCCACTTGCTGACCAGTCGTATATCAACACTTGGCATTCACATTTAAGGTCTAATTATTATTAATTAAATTTAGAAAATCAAATGAAAGACTGCAAAAAACAGGCGTATCAAACTTGGGTTGCGGCGCTGGGCTGCAAAGTTCTAAAGAGGAAATATAACCGTGCCTCCAGATTCTTTAAGCGGCAAATCGCCCGTGCGAAATCGAAGCACATTGTCAAAACCGGAACACACAAGTTCAGGTCGTTGTCGAAATATGCTTTTGGTAACTTCAACCAGCCGTCCATGCCGCCGTTGCACATGAGGAATGACACCCTGGCCCATACGGCAAAAAAGAAAGCCGATCTTCTGTGCGCTCTTTTCGCCTCCAACTCGACTCTTGACGACAACGGTAAAACACCGCACAAATCCAAATTGTAATATTTTAAGACATGAATTCATTTATAACACACTAAGTTTTACACACCCGGCAAACGTTTTTATCTCCACGCCCGCTCATTGTATGAATTGTTTAAACTAATGAAATGTCATTGGCTGAGTTATTTGTATTGGGAATACCTATATTGGTATTATTTCTGAGTCAAAAATATAGAGGTTTCGGATAAGTTATCACCAACAAACATATACTGCAACCGTCTCGAAAACACGCTGCAGCTTATGGTAGAATTATTATTCTGATTGGTTCAGTAGTTTTCGCAGTACACCAGTGGGAGGCTACTTTGCACAGGATGCCGGCTAAATTATGGGTACAACAATGGCGCCTATTTCTGCCGTGAAGCAGAAATGTGTAAGCATTACTGTGTTTCGGTTTGAAGGGCGCCGTAGCAAATGAGACTTAACATCTTATGTCTCAAAGTGACGAGCGCAATTGTTGGGTTTTTTCAAGAATCCTGAACTAATGGGCAGGGCATATCAATTACCATCACCTGAAAGTGCTGCTCGTCTCGTCCCTTATTTTCATAAAAAAAAGTGAAAATATAGGTCCCGGTCTATGGTTCCAGATAAGCAATTACCTTAAATACTGAAACCTTCTCCAAAACACGCATTAATGGTAGAAGTATTATTCCGATCTGTTCAGTAGTTTTCACAGTATAACCGAAGGACAAAAAGCGACTCTCTAATTATTTGCATAGATTTGATACGCACTGATGGAGGGGACACGCTGAAAGATTTCAGGTTCTTGTAAAATAAATAAACTCCACAGCCTTCTTACGGATGATCTCTACAGTTTTTGCAATGTTCAAGTTGAAACTTCTGACTATATGTGGCCGAGGTTCCTGAAAAGCGTTCCAAGCCACAAACATCACATTTTAAGGAATTCATGTCATACAAGTGGGTCTGGGCTACTAAGTCATGATGTCTTTTCAAGAATGACAGTAGGACTATTAGTCCGTTAATATGAATCACGTGACCAGTTTTGTGTTTTTAACTAAAGGTTCGTCGTAATAATAAGTAATTATTGTTTTCTTTGTAAGAATATTCTTATAAAGCTGGCAATATTAGAATTGAGAGAAATAATCTCATCGACCACCTGCGTTTCATTTTCTATTCACGGAACATACGTCGTTCATTTGATTCCGCTTTTATTCACATTGTAATATGCTATGATTGGTTTCTCAACAGCACTGGTAGTTTCTTCGAGCTCTGTCATCGTGTAAATTAGACAACAGGAGAATTAATTAGTGTTGAATTTCAAATCTGTGCACTTTGTGCTCAACCACGAAACTGATAAGCATCATGTAAGTATATTAATTTTCTAGGATTCACACGTCGCTTATAAACTAAGAAATACAAAATAATAAAAAAAAAACGGCGCTTTTTTAGTATAAGTACAAATGGAAGAAGAGGAAAGGTGAGCCACAATATTTTCACAAAAAAAATAAAGGTAATAACTTAAAATAGTATATTACCTAGGGATAAAAGGAAGTCATTCTCATCCGCGGAATATTGTTGACAATCGCGGGTGGCAATGTTCTACTTATCTCACGTGGTGCGTATACGGTTTTTTTACCTGGATGACAAGCTCGCTTTTAGTCACAGGTACGAGGGACAAAAGTCGTCTTGCCAGGATAGAATCGGCCACTTGCAAAAAACTTCACAATCATTTAATAAACACATCATTCACACTCATCCACACACCCAACAGGCCCTTTAATATTTATATTTTTTAATATCAATTATCACCTAACATTACCTTAGTTTCTTTATCTGGAGAAGGGCGTAGTTAGCTGCACTATACTTTATTCTTTTGCATTTATCATCGTTATCATCCTTAGACTTTGCTCAACCACGAAACTGACTAGCATTTTGCAAGTATTTTCTAAGATTCACACGTCGCTTATAAACATTATAATACAAAATTAAAAAAAAAATCAACGGCGCTTTTTAGCTTAAGTCCAAATGGAAGAAGAGGAAAGGTGAGCAACAAAATTTTCACAAAACATTATGAAACATATTTTCTGTGTAGTTAACAAGAATCCACAACAGCTCCAACTTCACAATTAATATATTATACTTATCATTGTATATTTTCTTATCTATAACGTAAAAAAGAGCCAATGCATGGTCTTTCAGGCGAAGGGGAAGCCACTCTAATCCCTTATCCCGATAATCAAATTGTATGGGACACCACTGAAGAGAGTCAATCAAATACCTAGGGCATGTCCTTTGACCTAAAGGATGATGAAGATATCGAGAGGGAGCGCAGACAACGCCTTGCTGTTAGGGCAAATACGATCATCCGCAGATTTGCTCGCTGTACCGTGCCAGTAAAAATTACACTCTTTAAAGCTTACTGCACCTCATTTTACACGAGCAGTTTGTGGATTCACGTATATCGTATATCACTGCGTGTTCAGTATAATAATGCGTTCAGAATGTTATTGGGGCTGCCAAGATACTGCAGCGCGTCTGAGATGTTTGCTGAGGCACACGTAGATTGTTTTTACTCGACTATGCGTAAGCGGTGTACGTCCCTGTTGCGTAGGGTCCGGGCTAGCCCCAATGATATTCTGAGGGCATTTTCTCACAGGTTCGATTGTCAGTACCTGAACCACTGCTGTGTGATATATGTGCTGACAAGGCGGCCCTGTCCTAAGTTAGGAAGGTTTAGATTTTAAGATATCTTTTACTAACACTAGTTTTTAAGTTACTTTGTTATTAACACATTATGATCCTTTGTTGGTCGAAATAAAGAATTTATTATTATTATTATATATGAACTAACGCAGGCTTCCATTCAGCACGTCCTTTATGAATTTTATTTCTATTTCTTATTATCAATTATTACAATTAGTTGAAGACCATGAAAGACTTACGCCATATCCTCGATGGTCTCAATACAGCTTTCCAAGAAGTAGGTCTCAAAATGAACATGGACAAGACTAAGATCATGTCAAATGTCTATGTCGCACCTACTCCCATAACAATACGAAGAGTATGTCTGCCTCGGACAAATAATCCAGTTAGGCAGTTCCAATTTCGTGAAAAAGGCACTCGTCGAGTCCAACTCGGATGGGCAGCGTAATGGAAGCTCAGTATAATCTTCTCGTCCCAAATACCACAGTGTATGAAGACGAAGGTTTTAAACCAGTGTGTGTTGCCAGTGATGACATACGGAACGCAGACTTGGTTGCTAACTATGGGCCTTATGAGGAAGCTCATTGTCACTCGGCGGGCAATGGAGAAGGCTATGCTCGGAGTTTCCCTGTGAGATTGAAACAGAAATGAGGAGATCCGTTGGAGAACCAAAGTCACCGACATAGCTCAAGTGATTACAAAACTGAAGTGGCAGTGGGCAGGGCACATATTTCGACGGACAGATGGCCCGTGGGGCAGAAAAGTTCACATACTGCAAGACGCAGTGTTGGTAGGCCCCCCACAAGATGAACCGAAGATCTGGTTCAGATCGCCGGAAAATGTTGGATGAGGACAGCGCAGGACCGATCGTCGTGGAAATCTTTGGTGGAGGCCTTTGCCCAGCAGTGGACGTCTTTCTGTGATGATGATGACTGTGAGTGTGTAAGAGGCCTCTGGAAGGCATTTAGCCCCTGTCAATTGTCAGAGAAAAAAACATTTTAAATGTCTTTTAAGGCTTTTAAGGTTTTTAAGGCCAAAAGCTAAAGCCAGTCTTGTTTCATTTCAGCCGAATAAATCATTTTAATGAGACTTGCTCAACATACAATTTTTATGTATGTTTTTATTATATTATATCTATACCAATATTATAAAGAGGAAAGATTTGATTGTTTGTTTTTGAACCGATTTGAATAATTCTTTCACTGTTGGGAAGCTACATTATCCCCGGCTGATATAGGGTACATTGCATTTTCAAAAAAATTAGGGATCCCTACTAAAAGTCCAATAATGTAACCCAAGATGTAAAAATATGTACGCGAACGACGTCGCAGAGTATCAGCTAGTTTCATATATAATTTCATTTTAATCTATTCCAATATAAGGAACTAAAGATACTCCAAAAAATTTAAATGTAAGTGTAATTAGAGATACTTGTAATAAATATTTGTCATAATATTATTAAACCTAAGCTTATCATATCAACCCTACTCTACCGTGGTTCACAAGCACTTGGGGTTTTGGGTGATTCATTAATAAATTACGTTTGCTTTTTTTATTTTAAAACCTTCAAAATAAAATCATATACAACTAACGGCCGTTCCATAGCCACGACTTTTCTGCCGAACACTGAGGCTGACACAGTTGAAGAGGCACTGAAGCTGATCCGAGCGCAAAATGCGGGACTGAACACCGAACACTGGAAGGTGCTCCACGCGAGGGAGGACAAGGGAGGCCAAGTGGTCGCTTTTTCCTTGGACGATCCCTCCGCGGAGACTCTGAAAGAGTCCGAGTGCAGAGCTGCCCTTGGTTTTAGAAAGATTAATTTTAAGATCAAGGGCGTCTCTGAGGGTTCCGCAGCAGCGAGTGGACAGCAACCCACCCAGACCAGCGGGCCTGTGCGACCGGGAACATCCGGGATCTCAAGGACCCCGCAACGGCCGGCTGCCCCCACAACTACGTTCCGGGGCAAAGGGCCGATGTCGAGGAACGTCTCAGGTCCCCTCAGGGGAGGGAAGGATCAGAGTCGGGCTAATTCTGGCCGCGGGCGGAAACACCCATACCAGAAGACAGACCGACCTAAGCCTTCCACCTCCGTACGCTCCGGGATCCAATGACGCACCGCAGAAATAGGGCGAGGATACTCCAGGCAAACCACCACCGCGCCAAAGCTGCTACTGCAGTAATGGAGAAATGCCTCGCGAGTAGTGAGATCCTCTTTGCCCTACTACAAGAGCCGTGGGTTAACACCGGCAAAATACTAGGACTGAACACCGCTGGTAAGTTAATCTACAATACCAGCGGATCAAAACCCAGAGCTTGCATAGTCTTCAACAAGAACACTAATTTCTTACCTGTTACAGAGGTCTGCACCGACGACCTTGTTGCGGCGTATCAAAGGTTGGGAAGGCACCAAGGTGATCGCTTGCTCGGCGTACCTTCCATATGAAGAAAGAGACCCGACAACATAATTGGCGAGAGTGGTCGAGTATGCACATCGTATCAATGCCGAACTGACTGTCGGGGCCGACGTCAATGCGCACCACACAACTTGGGGAAGCGGCGACGTCAACCACAGAGGTGAGCAACTTCTTAATTTCTTAGACACTTACGACCTACAGGTACTAAACAGAGGTAATAAGCCAACCTTCGTTACCCCGAACAGGCAGGAAGTTCTAGATATTACTTTCGCTACCGACAATATTGCCAGGCGAATATCAAACAGGCGAGTCAGTGATGAAATTTCGCTATCGGATCACCGACACATAGCATTTGACATCTTGGGTTGCCTCGAAAAACATACATATAAGTTTAGGGATCCAAAGAAAACAAACTGGACTGTCTACAAAGAGAAACTCAGGAATAATTTGGAGAATATCTCTAAGCGCATCAGAACCCTGGATGAGCTAGAGTTGGCAGTGAAAGTAACCACGGATGGCATCACTGACGCCTACGAGGCTAGCTGCCCTCTCTCCTTACAACACTCAAACAGGAAAGTGCCTTGGTGGAATTCAAACTTGAACAAACTAAGGAAGAAATCCAGAAGGCTGTTTAACAGGGCTAAAAAGACCCAAGAATGGGAACCCTACAAAGAAGCCCTAACAGAATACAACAGAGAAGTTAGGAAGGCCAAACGAGCATCTTGGAAGAGGTTCTGCGAGGATTTATCTAAAACTCCCCAAGGATCCCGAGTACACAAACTGCTCGCCAAGGACAAACCTAGCCAAATCGGCCTGCTTAAGAGACCAGATGGATCTTTTACAGCCGACGAGGTAGAAAACGTAAGAGTACTGATGGCCCACCACTTTCCGGGGGCTACCCATCAACCATCTGTAGCAACGCCTACACAACGGCCTCTTGACGAGGACTGGCGTAGAGCGGCAAAGATAATTAGACCCCGGTATATAAGGTGCGCCATCAAGACTCTGAAACCCTACAAGTCAAGCGGTCTAGACAACATTTTTCCAGCGCTTCTTCAAAAAGGCTTGGATATCCTAGTACCGCTACTAGTCAAGATATACCGGGTAAGCTTTGCCTGGGGCTATCTTCCAGAACAATGGACTAGGGCTAAAGTACTATTTATACCTAAGGCAGGCAGAAAGGACTACTCCCTGCCAAGCTCCTTCAGACCCATAAGCCTTACCTCCTTTCTCCTGAAGGTTATTGAGAAAGTCTTGGACAGACACATAAGAGAGGTTGAGGTTGCTCTAAGCCTAAAGCCCATTCATAGTTCTCAACACGCCTACTGTAGAGGCAGGTCTACAGAAACGGCCCTTCTACAACTTGTGGATAGAGTCGAGAAGGCGTTACAAGACAAACAGATTGCACTCTGTGCGTTTCTAGACATTGAGGGCGCCTTTGACAATACCCCGACAGACACGCTAGTGAAGGGACTAATTAACAAAAATGTAGACTCCACCACTGTCAAATGGGTAAGGTCAATGCTCTCAAATCGCAAAGCTCTAATCTCCCTCCATGGGACATCACTGGAGCTATACACTACGCGAGGTTTCCCACAAGGTGGCGTTCTTTCGCCACTTCTATGGACACTAGCAGTAGACGAACTACTTAGTAAGCTGGCAGAACTCAGGATTGATGCACTAGGGTACGCAGACGACCTAGTTATTATCGTCAGAGGTTTCTGCCAAAGCCTACTAAGCTCTATATTGCAAAAGGCGCTAAACCTCATCTCCCAGTGGTGTACAGCCAACAAACTGTCAGTCAACGCAGGAAAGACTGTTATTGTGCCATTCACGAGGAAATGGACACTTAACAAACTGAAGTCTCCCACCTTGAACGGCTCTACTTTAGAATTCTCAGCTGAGGTTAAGTATCTGGGAGTCACATTCGACCAAAAACTCACATGGAATTCTCACATCGACAAAGCTGTGAAAAAGGCTAAATCAACCTTGGGTGTATGTCGACGTCTAGTAGGGAGACATTGGGGAATGCGCCCCAAGATCCTCCTATGGCTATTCACAGCAATTGTGAAACCAACAATCACATACGCCTCCATTATGTGGTGGAACAAAGCCAGCCAGAAAACAACTGCAGACAGACTAAATAGCCTGCAGAGGCTTGCCTGTATGTTGGTAACCGGGGCCATGACGTCTACTCCTGGTGCGGCCATTGAAGCAATGCTAAACCTACCGCCTCTTCCACTGTTCATATAGCAAGAGGCGAAGGCAAGCATGCTGAGGGCAATCGCCCAGGGAGGTTCATGTAACTGGATGTTGCAAACGCTTAGGACTTTAGAGTACTCAGTTCTGCGAGACCACATATTAGGCATGTTACCTGATCAGATGATTCCACAATTAATCTCTGTGAAACACTATATCGTGGAACTACCTTCCAGGGACGACTGGATGAACAACAAAGTCACGTGGAAGGACGGGAGCCTCATGTGGTTCACCGATGGGTCCAAAATGGAAAATGAAGTCGGCTGTGGGGTCTATGGAGAACGCCCCAGGTTTAAATCCAGCACAAACCTGGGAAGCTTTACCTCCATATTTCAAGCAGAGGTGTACGCCATCCTGGAATGCGCGGAAACCAATATCCAAAAAGGCTACTTCAATCATAACATATACATTCACTCTGATAGTCAGGCAGCATTGTTGGCTTTAGACGCTGACTTGACGTCGTCTAAGTTAGTCAATAATTGCGTTGAATGCCTGAATTCATTAGGCATGAAAAACAGAGTGATTCTCAGATGGGTCCCAGGGCATGCCGGAATCATAGGTAAAGAAATGGCCGATGAGCTCGCAAGAGCTGGGGCTAAAGCAGTCCGATATGGTCCGGAACCCATTTGTGGACTGCCCAAGAGCGCCATCCGACACACCCTGAGTAACCAATGTAAACAAGAAGCACTTAAACGCTGGAACAACTCTTAAGGTTTAAACCACTCTAAAGCACTGATAAGGGCATTCAACAGTAGCTATGCGAATGAAGCCCTATCATTGAACAGGAAAAATCTATGCATACTCACTAGGATGCTAACCGGGCACTGTCGCCTAAACAAGCACCTCAGTGTGGTCGGCATCAAAAGCGACAAAGCTTGCAGGTTCTGCCTTGAGGATGATATAACACCTATTCATCTACTCTGCGACTGCGGCCCACTAATGCATAAGCGTAACACAATCTTTGGTGACTATTTCGTGCCACCAGATAGTGTTTGCAACACTCGCGTCAAGGACCTACTGCGGTTCGTAAAGGCGGCAGGGCTTGACGATGAGCTTTAGTATGAGTGGCGAACACAATAGTCCAATTCTGGACGCGGTGTTACTAGGAATCTTTTAGGACCAGGAAATAGCCACCCTCTTCAAATAATAATAATAATAATAATAACGGCCGTTCCCAATATTCAGTCTATCTCTTAGTTGAGATAAAAATCGTAACTATCGTTGACTTTTCTGTCCAAATAAATTTATCGACGGTAACTCACCTTATCCGTACACGCTGTCTGGCAATGGGACGACGTATAGCTTACCAGCGATAGAAGTTTGTATGGAAATTGCAAATCACGCGTCCCAATTTATGGCGATAAGAATGACTTATCGGGTATATTAGGACAGCTTCAGATTAGTGACAGCTAATTACTGACAGTAGAAAGTTGTAATTTATCTCTATCTGTAGATGGTATATTGGGAACGGCCATAAGTCAACCTCAGGTTGTGGCGCCATCTACAATTGGCGTTGTCGCTCTTTTAAATCTCCAGAATTTGTTATTTTAAAGTGATAACCCTCACCTCTGGGATTATACTATAAGTTAAATTTGTAACCAAAATTTATATGAACTATGCGGTTCTCGTACCCGCGACCTCTGGGGTTCATCCGAAAAGTAATTGTCAAAATATAGTTTAACAACAATTTGCAATCTTTCATACCAATTCATTGAAAAAGGGTTTATTTTGTAGAAAATGTATCGCAAATAAAAATGTACAGTGCCATAGTAATTAAAAAAAATTACAATTTTTACAGAACGTTTTCACTTTTAAGGATGAATGTTATCGGCTAATTTCGTCAGTATATCTCGTAGCATGTTAGCCAACATTGGGTAGTTCTGTCCGAGCAACGGTGCTCGGAGCTGCGGTACACAAACCTGTAACAAATTAATTTATATAACTAAGCGTTCTTTTTTATGGAATAGGAGGACAAACGAGCGTACGAGTCACCTGTTGTTAAGTGATCACCGCCGCCCACAAATTCTTGCAACACTAGAGGAATCACAGGAGCGTTGCCGGCCTTTAAGGAAGGTGTACGCGCTTTTTTTAAAGGTATCCATGTCGTATCGTCCCGGAAACACCGCACAAGGAAGTTCATTCCACAGCTTTGTAGTACGTGGAAGAAAGCTCCTTGAAAACCGCACTGTGGAGGACCGCCACACATCCAGATGGTGAGGATGATATCCTAACTTGTGGCGTGTCGAAGGTGGAATTCGGCGGCAGGAATCAGGTTAAACAGCTCTTCGGAACACTCCCCGTGATAAATGCGATAGAAGACACACAATGAAGCGACTTCTCTACGCAACGCCAAGTGATCCAGCCGTTCACAGAGCACTGGGTCCCCCACAATTCGAGCTGCTCTACATTCCACGCGGTCAAATGGATCGAGCTGTTTGTCCTGCTTTTTCATAAAAAAAAAATACAGGTATAGAAATCTCGGACCAAATTCGAATATTACTTACGCACTAGTCCAATCTCTGATCCAAATTAGGGGTCACTTTTTGGCATATGGCATTCTACGACCACCACCATTTTACACCAGACGAATGCTCTGGTGTGGCTTCGCGTAATTGATTATGAATCCTTTCAATCAAGCTCTTAGTATTAATTTCATTAATTATTTACTACATTTATTTACATCTGCTTTACTCAAGATTCATCGGTGTTTGTACTGTAACAAGGAGTTCCTATCCGTATATAAGAACTCAATGTTAAGTATAAGGTTGGCCGTAAAGATTTAAAATATAATATTCAAAAGAGATTCAAGTGACGCGAAGAAGAACATAATCATATAAAAGAGATGGAGAATGAAGTAAAGTAAGAACGGTCGGCCTTCGGCATAATGTTTTATCCTACTAACATTATAAATGTGAAAGTTTGTATGTCTGGATGTATGTTTGAACTTCTTTAACGCTAAATATACTGAATAGATTTTGATGAAACTTTACAATAATATAGCTTACACACCAGAATAACAATTAGGCTATAATTTATAAAACTATAGTGTGAATTATACAAAATATTTTTATTTTTCTTTTAAGAAGTTTGATTGTTACTACTGAATACAACTAGCGCCATCTCTTATCAACTAGCAAGCACAAGATCAATACAATTTATATGGCAAAACAACGTTTGCCGGGTCAGCTAGTACTAAATAAAAAATGTATGAATAAGAATATCAAAATAACAGAATATATTAGATTGTTTTATTCTATAACGATCCCGCGTGTGAGGAAAGACTCACGCGCTACAGTACTGACTAGTTTCGGACCGTTCAGAGGTCTTGAGTGTAGTGAGTTTGCGGTCACGCCCCGTCTCACACTACCGATTTGCGCTCGTAGTACGCGGCTTGACAGGGCGGGGGGAGCGGGGTGCGACTACATTGATGAAGCGCGCAGTAGGACTTAAACTTTCTTTCACTATTGGCGTTCAATGGTGCAAAAAATGTACTAACAATGTCCACCATGTAATAGGATCCCGTGGGATTTGTGAAAAAATGAAATTTACGTCGATAAGCTAAAACTATACCAACAGTAGGCTTAGATTTCCTCGAAATAAGATTTATATAAGTTGTGAACGGGAGTGAAAACGGAAACCCGAACTGGAATAGGACACAAGATCATCTTCAGTTCCAAATTTGCTTATTATTTTTAAAACTCTTTGTCGACGCGTACAAAGTCGCGGGCATCAGCTAGTAATATCAAATCAAATCAAAATCAGTTTATTCACATAGGTCACGAAAATGACACTTGTGAATGTCAAAAAATAAAAATAAATAAAATATTTTTCTTATTGAATCTACCGCTACTTCGCAAAGGGTTGATCTAATGAGAAGAAGTAGCAAGATTTACATTTAAGTACATCGATTTACAAATAATTTCAAATTACAATATGATATGTAAAATATAAAATGATGCAACAGACACACTCAAACGTCAAATAGTCAATGTCTTACACGAGTAAGTCAAAATAGTAAATGTAAATTAATACAACAGTTATTGAGTACAGTAGTCGCATCATCCACATACACCATAAATAAATAAAGGTATTCTGTGAGCATTTTATAAGCGAATATAAATAAATAAATATGTATATATCCATACATATATATTAATAATTAAAGCGATCAATTGTTAATTTATTTACCACGGCGACTATTACAACCAAGATTGGACAGATCAGATTGATGAGTACTGAGAGGATAGTTCGGACCAGCCACCACACACCGAGCACTATCAAAACACTCGCCACCATTATCTGAAAAGTAATATCGTTTAATATGAATAAAAGTATACAGTCTCTTATCTTGTTTGACCGAGGCTTTGAAGATGGTTTTATATTTAAAAGCCGTTAAAATCGGTTTGTAACTATTACTCGTATTTCGTGCAGATTTTAGGATCACGTTTTTAAAATAATCTACCGGGTATTTCAGTGATAATCAAACCTGCACAAGCGTACCAGGGACGTGCATATCATATAGGCATTTAGGCAGTGCAAGTCAAAATGCTTGTACGATTTACCCGAATTTTTTTTAATTACACTAAGTGTGAGAATTATTTAAAACATAGAAATATATAGTTATACTAATAATGAAAGTTGTATTATCTGTATTTTAAATATCTATTTTCATATGTATAAAACTTATTTATTTTATATAAAACATTGCTGTACCCTATCAGGGCGTCACATATTGTCTACCAATCTAATGTACCACGCAAAAATGTGACATGCAATAAAATATTTTGATTTGATTTGATTTGAATAACCAGAAACCATGCACTGTGTGCTTGAAAATAGAGCAAAACCGAATAGAAACTACACAAATTAAACGCCAAATGGTTTGAAATTTTTGAAAGTATTTTAAAAGTGTATAAACTTTTGGTACCATGGTACGGAACTCTCTCAATTACGATTGTAATTCACGCGATTCCAATTCTCAAGTAGATTTGGTCTTGGATTTGGCCTGGTCGTACAGGCTTATTAATTTACCACAGTATATATACATTATAAGGAGTTTGCTTAAGGCTCAATTCGTTTACATTGAGTATTTCCATTGTAATAAAAAAATATAACAAGTACAATTTAGTTTTTTTATTCTAGTTACGATTATTGTAATTTTTGGAGTCGGTGTCATTCAAGATAGGTTTGTAACTACATACATAGTTATAGGTGAGATGTGCTTGAGTCGTGAGGAGGCGAGAGACGAGAGGGGGTCGCGGCGGAAGGACTCCGAATCCAAAAATAACAATAATCGTAACTAGAATTAGATTAATTAATTAGATTGTATAAAAATACGCAATTATTTTTATACTTTTTAGTGCATATTATATCTGGTGGTTGTTTTTGTAATTTTTTTTTATTTAACTTGACGTTTCGTGACCTTTGCAAGCTCACATATTCAGTGGAACTCAAGTTGACATAAGCAGTTATCATAATAATTGGTATTGCGAAATTTAGTGCCGTTTAGTGCCTCGGAGGTTTTTATCTATGAAAACACGCGTTTATTTCCTTGAAAAGTATTTAATTTACATAAATAATTATAAGTATTATTGCTATTTCTAAGTGAATCACATTTAACAAAATAATTAAATCAAAGAATTAAATATCAAATTAATTAAATCAAACGCTTGAAGCCACTAGCATTCACATTACGGCTTAATCTACACAATCAATCAAATTTTTGAATTTTATTATGATTTCAATTAAAATCAAAATTTATTCGTTTGGTCAGTAGCATAAGTGCGTCAAGTTATAAAAGAACTCAAAATTCTTGGAGTTTTCATTTCATGTTTTTTTTTTTCGATATTTATTATTGTTTTTTTTTCGGTTTTGGTTATTTCTAGTTCACAAATAAATCGGTGTGTGCTTGAGACAACTTGACATAAGTAAATAGTCTAAATATTAATAGTTTTGGGTTAAATAATCATCATCTTCAGCCGGGAGACGTCTACTGCTGGACAAAGGCCTCCCCCAAAGATCTCCACGACGATCGGTCCTGCGCTGCCCTCATCCAACCTATTCCGGTGATCTTGACCAGATCGTCGGTCCATCTTGTGGGGGGCCTACCAACACTGCGTCGTGCGGCACGTGGTCGCCATTCGAGGACTTTACTGCCCCAACGGCCATCTGTCCGTAGAACTATGTACCCTGCCCACTGCCACTTCAGTTTCGCAATCATTTTGGGCTATGTCGGTTACTTTGGGTTCTACGGATCTCATCATTTCCTCCACGACAGACCACGTCTGCGTACCGTAAGTCATCAAAATTATGTATTTTGGGGTCCGAAGAATGCTTTAGTTCACAAACATGCATGAACTTAAATTCTAGTGGATTCAAACGGGGATTTTTTTATGACAATAAGGGACGAGACGAACAGGACGTTCAGCTGATGGTAAGTGATACGCCCTGCCCATTACAATTACAATGCAGTGCCAGTCAGGATTCTTGAAAAACACAAAAATTCTGAACACCACAATTGCGCTCGTCTCAAGGAGACATGTGATGTTAATTCTCATTTGCCCAGTAATTTCACTAGCTACGAAGCCCTTCAGGCCGAAACACAGTAATGCTTACACATAACAGATTCTAGGCAGAAATAGGCGCCGTTGTCGTACCCTTAATCTAGCCGGCTTCCTGTGCAAATGAGCCTCCCACTGGTGTGTCTTAGTTCAAAAACATGCATGAAGATTCTAGTATGTTCAAACGGGGAATTTATTAGATATCAGACAGAGCCTGCCTGTTCTCCATGACAGCGATACCTGCGCTTCTTCGTGTGTTTGTACCCAAGACCTCAGCACGGTCACTGCAGTCTTTGTGCCGCTCTCCAGACCCTCCATCGAACTTTGTGGAGCGAACTGAAACAATGTTTAAATAAACCACTTTTTAAAGGATTAATAATTAAGGGATAAAAAGAGGCAGGCAATCCAAAAGATGGGAGGACGACATCCGAAACTTGGTCGGAAGCATGTGGACTCGTCTAGCCAGAGATAGAACGAATTGGAAAAATTTAGAGGAGGCGTATGTCGAGGGACACGCAGCAAGAAAAGTTTTTAATAATTAAGTTATGCAATATATTTAAATGTAATGTAGTTGCTGCAATAAAGGCTTTTAAAAATTTTATTTATTTTAATTAAAGGATTAATTTCGCAAAATGACATCTGAAAATATCTTGAAACGTCGGGTTAACTAAAATAATAATAAAAAGTGTGTGTGTGTACTTATGTATGCACGCAAGAAGTTATACTTCTTTGGCCTAACGAAGAAAAAGTCATTAAACTCATTTATTCCTCGTGCTATTCTACGTTTTTAGGAACAACAATTTGTTAAAAATCTTGCAAAGATGACTTTGACAATTAATTATTTAAATCTGGAATACTAAATATTTAAAAAATAAAGATGCTCTCGAACATCAAATAAAAGCGAACAAAATGAATTTCTTATTAAATCCTGTTTCATTTATGAATACAATTCTTTCATAGATTCGGCATTGCAATTAAAAGGCATAAATTTTCTCAAACTTGATTCCTTTAGGATTCTTTTTGATGTCATTTCTAATATACTACATACTACTACCGCTTCGGGCACAAATGGTTCTCTGAGGGAGGAGAAGTGGAGCAAGAAACTCTCCCAGCATTACTGTCGAAATGAACATTTTAGATCGGCGTTTCCCATTTGGCGGGTCGCGAGCGGCCATCAAAATAACATACCGGGTCGCAACATTAAAATATTACGAATTCCTACTATTACATACATTTTCCGCTTCGAATCATTTGTAAAAAAACAGCTCTAGTACCTACTCCGTTCTAAAATTTAGTGACTCAATAGGCAATACCAAAGTATGTAGTACCACATAGTAAGGATGGATACTTACGTGTTATACTAATAAAACTATTTCACTATAAATAAATATGTATAAAAAATAATCTAAACTTTTCGTGGGCCCGCCACATCGCACCGTTGCCCGAGCCATGGCACCTATACCGCGTTCATTGGCATCTTTCAACGCGCTCTTGGACAAGAATGCAGAGAAGAATGATATGGGATCCATTCAATGATGGTTGGACGCCGAGAGCATTAAAATTGTATTATTAATTGAATTATTCTTTATTATTCCTTTTTTGTTTGTAATTTTCCTTTTTTGTTTAGTCTAATAAGTGTAAGTGACACTGCAGTGCTAATTGGACAATAAATAAATAAATGTATTATTTTACCTAATCGAACCACCTTGGGTTTTTGTGGTAGGTCACGAAGGAGCAGTGTGAAAGGAAACACTGCTGCAGATGAAAGAAATAATATGAATATTTTAAATTACTGTCCGATGATCTTCCAAAATATCACCGCAACTTTCGTTGATGAAAGAAACTGCAATTTATTTAGTTTCACATTCATTAGAAAAATAAATGTATTTTGTAAATTATTAAATTATTAATTAATTAAAGACAGCAAAGATCTTTATTATTATTAAAGTTAACATAATTCTTTAAACTAATATAATTCTTTATTGCCATACAAAACATTACAAATATAGTAAGAATAATTAGGCTACGCGATGAAACAATAGGCAAAAGGAAAAGGCTCAGGTTCACCTGACATGGAATCATGGATTTATGTTTCCATGTAGTCCTGTTTTTCAGCCATCCCCTCCTCTCTAAGGTGTTGAGTGCGAGTGGATGTACGAGTATTGTGGCTATTACTTACTTAGGCTCTCATTTTTATAAAAAGTAAAGTGTGTGTGTGTGTGTGTGTGTGTGGGTATGTATGTTTTTTTATGGAAAAGGAGGAGAAACGAGTGTACGGGTCACCAGAGGGCCTACCATCAACTTTTAATAAGCGATGCGTGTCCGATGCACTTCAGTTTAGGTACCTAAACTGAATCACTAAATTTCGTACCATGAAGTGCCTTTAACTAATGGCGTTTGGATCGCTTATGAAGAATGAACGGAAAAAAAATGCGTTTCGAGACGTAAAATGATATAATTTTAGCGGTTTTTTTGCGTAGAAAATACTAAAAATACATTTTAATATTGCGCAATTGCGTCAAATTATAAACCATTAAGCCCCTTTTTGTACTTATTTAATAATAGTAATATAAATAAATATAGTTCTTTGAAATACAAATTAAATATTTCCTTAGGTGTTTTCGTAAAAAATAAACAAGTTATGAACGCACCTCCATTGATGTATGATTTGACAGGACCACAGAGTACATTTTTTTAGTTCGTTTTTGCGAACAGGCTATAAGCCCGGGCCCTTACTGCCTCGTCTTTAGTATTTTCATTTTTGGTATTTATATTCAGTATTTTGTTTTACAAAAAAGTCCAATAAAGTTCTCACCTCATCTTTAATCAATAAAATTTGTCTTTTCTATGTTTTCACTATTTTTTAAAAGTTATTAACAACACGATTCACTTTCCTCTAAGGAAGTAGCAACTTTTTTCGAATCGCTCACTTTTACTTTTACAAATAAGCTATCCAGTTTAGGTTGAAATAATACCTCATGGTACGAATGAATGAACGAACTAAAACAGTTTGCAATTCAATTGACATCATTGCGATTAAATCAGTTGATTTGACGTCAACCTAAATTAGATAGCTCTAATCACGTCGTGGTACGAAATAGCAAAGCAGTTAATTTTAGATTATCAATTGAATCGCAATAAGAGTTCATGGTAGGCCCGCTGGTCTTAAATGATCACCGTCGCCCACATTCTCTTGCAACACAGAGGTATCACAGTAGCGTTGCCGGCTTTTAAGAAAGTCCGCATACAGAAAAATTTTTTTAGAGAAATGAATTTCCACCAATAAACTGTTATGAAAGCAATTTTATTTCATACAAGCCTTCTTGGCATCAATGTACTTATTAAAACTTAAAAGCCAAAGAACTGTGTTAAGACGAAGTTATGAGGTTCTTTAGCTATGATTAATACTCGCCATTTCTAGAAAGTAATTACTAAATTCAAAGCTTGTGTAACGTTAAGTAATTAGTTCCAACTTTAGAATCTCTCATTAGAAACAAATATTCTGTACATTTTCTAATTTGAAGTATATTTTTCGATTATGAATGGGCAACCAAAGACTTGCATATTTGCTGTACCTGGTGTTAAGTGATCACCGCCGCCCACATTCTCTTGCAACACAAGAGGAATCACAGGGGCGTTGCCGGTCTTTAAGGATTATGTGATATTATGTTATTATATGCGTGATGCCTATTGGAAAGTAGCTTTAGCAAATTGTATACAATTTAAAAATTCCTCGGTATGATATTATTACCATTTTATACAGAGTCATTATTCGTATGAACTCAGTAGATGGCTTGATGAAAATGGTTCTTTCAGCGTTACCAAGAGATGGGAAAGAAGAGAGAGAAAGAAATCATTTATTCTGCAACTTAAGCCTAGTATACAAGTAAACTTAATTATTAATTTACATCAACATGCAGAATTGGAGTTCACCTCAGCATAATACTGATCATACCCACAGGTGATATGATCAGCGCTGGTCTTCCGGAGAACCCCAGGTGGTCTAGCGGATTGTCAAACTACTTAAAGGTTATACATATTATATGAAGGGTTACAATTACTACAACTAAACTACTTCAACTAAAATAATAATAATATTACAATAAAAAAGTACTAACACACAACAAAAATTACATAAAATTTCTTGACCTAATTCAATAATTAGTAATATAAATAAGAACACTAAAAGCAAATAATAATAATAATAACAAGTGAGTATAATTGCGTGATTGATTGGGTGCTAATTCTGCTGATATTAATAAGAATCTCTCTAAAAAGAAATCATGACAATAACAGGTCGTATAATTTATTTTTAAATAGCACTAGTGTCAAGTAAAAGAGTTTGCTGTACTTTTTGATGAGTATTAAGGAATGATGAGTATTAAGAAAGATGGGCGCCGCTATATGTGTTTTAAACCTACAGTAAAGAGACGTCTTCTGCGGACTTGAATCTCAGCCTATCTGTACGCTTAAGGGATGAGAAAAACGACGAAAATGTATTTGTTCTGCGATACTATCGCGCTTATATTTCTACGAGGCGATGATGACTACTTCAGTGCATTGAATGACTCGCAAAGGCACCATCTCCACGAGCGACAGAATCGCAGCAATATTATCGTCGTGTCACGTGATGATATTTTTATATACTCCCTACGAACGCGTTTCCTCGCACGGCGATGTTATCGCGACGATGCGACCAATGCCAATGTGCGTGCGTAACGTCGTCGTATCGCCGCGGTATCGGCGCTATTGGTGGCACGATCGCCACAGAACACGGCTCTCTTGCAGCGAGCACAATGCATCGTCAAGGAAATGCGGCGATTCCATTACAAGTCGACGCGGACACGCTGTGATTCCGTCTCGAGTCATGACGATACGCTGACGGAATAATCGCTCGTACGTGCAGGTTACCTGACGATAGAAGCGCGTCACGATTCTCTTGCTCGTGGAGACAGCGCTGAAGAAATCGCCGCTAGGAATGGGATCATAAGGGATGTTTGAAAGCGTCCTCGCAGCGTGCTCACCATAGAGAACTTGACGAAGGCGCTTGACGATTCGTAGTATATATTCAGATTTCAGTAACTCACCCACTCATCGTATTGTCGATATAACTTCGCCGTGTCTAGTCCGATTATTGCAGACTTACAATATACTAGCGAATAGACAAACAAAGAGTGCAAGTGAGAAGAAAACCTCGAACGGAGATTAAAAGGGAATCTATTATTAATTGATTGATAAATAGAATTAGCTCCTTCTTTTTTGGAATATGAAAGTAGCTAACTAATCGTTGTTAAATCAAAATACGTCAAGCATTATCGGAGTGTAACGTCGTGTCGTGGCATGACGATTGTGTAGGTGGCGCTTTAGAGTAGCAGTTATGTGATACATCATACCGTATGTCCTAGCAGTGTGCTCCTCGTGCAAAACTCGCCGGTACACATATTAGATGCCACAGAGTCGATAACGTCTCCCGCCGCAACTACTGACGTCAGCAATTGCCGTCTTAACACTCGTCGGTCTGATGAAAACATTTAAGCATTTACATATTACATTTTTTTATGACGGTGGTAATAGATACGCCTTTCCCATTACAATGCAGTACCGCTCAGGATTCTAGGAAACCCCAAAAACTCTGAGCACTACAACTGCGTTCGTTACCTTACATATAATGTTTAGTCTCGTTTGCCCTGTAATTTCACTAGCTGCGGCGCCCTTCAGACCGAAACACAGAAATGCCTTCATATTAGTGCTAATAACTTAAAAACCTCTGTCATTAATTACATTATATTTTTACATGACTAAATTTACTGTCGCTTTTCTTTGAATTCTTCCAGAAGAGAATTAATTCCTTGGTTGCTTGTCCGTAAACTTCCAATGTAAAAACATACATCATTTAAGGCCGTTCTCAATATTCAGTCTATTTCCGCTTGTGGCTTGGCCGTTGGCTTTTCTGTCCCAATAAACTTAGCGACGGTAACTCACATTATCCGTGCACGCTGTCTGTCAATGTGACGACGTATAGCTTACCAGCGATATAAAGTTTGTATGGAAATTGCAATTCACGCGTCCCAATATAAGGCGATAAGATTGACTTATCGGGTATGTTGGGACAACTTCAGATTATAGACAGCTAAATACTGACAGTAGAAGGTAGTAATTTATCTCTCTCTGTAGATAGTATATTGTGAACGGCCGTTATACGTCTAGACGTGACAGCTGTGAAAATGCGAACGTCGAAAAAAATTGAGGCTGACGATTTATCTCTAGTTTGATACTAACAAAAAGCACACTAAAGTATTAAGGCGACACTAAATGCCAGCGACCTTGAGCGATATGAGTTCACGGCTGCCGGCCCGCCATCTATGTAACAAAGCCAATATTTTCAAAATTCTTGCGTGGAAAACAGTTTATATGCTTACAATCCTCGTTATTCACTACTAATCTGAATAAATTAACCTACACAAAAAAGTGCAAGCTATAAGAATAACTTTTCTGAGAGAAGTACCAAAAAAATGCGTCACGCCATGCCAAAAAACTAGAACTTCAAATAAATGTGGTAGTTCAAAAAGGCTCGGCAGTGTTAACTATAACCAACAACAAGCATTAGCAACCTACAAACAAGACTTAAGGATATGTGTAACAGGATTAAGTAGTGTTCATAGCTCGAAATCCTATACTTTCACCACAAAACTTGTCTAAAAACACCATGTTTGCGTGTTTTCTGCTTACTCTTCGCCTTAAATCTGGCCTGGTTTCATCGGTTCTCGAAATATAAGAATTTAGACGTATAAATTATCTAGGGAACAACGTATATTGAGTTTTTTTTATGTCCCACCAATATATCATAAAATCAGAAAATATGCGAACAAACATTATTGAAATATTAAGAGAACGTAATACCTTCCCTAACCTTATGTCGTACACATTCTCATTCCGTATCAATGAATAAGAGTGTTTGCCTCAGTTGCTGCCAAATCATAGAAACTAATCATCTTATGTTTTAGAGAATAAAGGTCATTCTGGTCCATATACTTAGTATACTAGCGTAAAACACGAACCCTGTGTGAAAGTGAGATAACTAACCTTACATAAAAAATTAAGTGTGAGAAAGAGACGTAATAGAAACCATGAAACCGTTGTGAAACAATTAAGTGTCCATTAGTCTCCTGTCAAATTGAATCGCGTTTTAATTTTAGTGTTTATCGTTATTGTTCTGTGTTTTAACGGATACTAATTAAAAATACAATGGCGCAGTGTGCTGTATTAGATTGTTTTGTTATAGAAAGCAATAATCCAACTAAAGAAACATTTCACAGGATTCTGATTCAACGATAGTACTTTCGTGATGTTTTTTTTCGTAGAACATATGCACTGAAATACTCAATATAACAGTTTATATACACAGTTAACACTCAGATAATTAAATATTGTATACGTGAATATGACGCCGTTTATCAATATTTATCATAGGGATTGTCTAAAAGCAAAATACTACTACACACTTCACTAACGGCCGTTCCCAATATTCAGTCTATCTCTTATTTGAAATAAAAATCGAAACTATCGTTGAATTTCCTGTCCCAATAAACTTATCGACGGTAACTCACATTATCCGTGCACGCTGTCTGTCAATGTGACGACGTATAGCTTACCAGCGATATAAAGTTTGTAAGGAAATTGCAATTCACGCGTCCCAATATAAGGCGATAAGAATGACTTATCGGGTATATTGGGACAGCTTCAGATTATTGACAGCTAATTACGGACAGTAGAAGTTAGTAATTTATCTCTATCTGTAGGTAGAGAGTATATTGGGAACGGCGGAACATTTTAGAAATATTCTCGCCGTAATAAGGAGAGTGTTTTGTCTATTACGCTAGTAAACTATGTTTACGTGATGGTCCCATGTTGTTGGATGCGTATTGATCACGTTGCGTACGTCCCGATATAACGTGCTTTATAAATTTTCTGTCATTCGTCATCGATTTGCTCAATGTATTGCAACGAATGGAACGTGCCGTTTTGATACTTTATGCAGCGTTTCGTACTTTATTCGGATCAAAGTTATGACCTAGGCTTTGATGCAACAAATTCAGTGTGCGCTACAAAATTTTTACAAAATATTTGTTTCTTTTAATGAAAATAAGGGACGAGACGAGCAGGAAGTTCAGCTGATGGTTATTTATACGGCTTGCAGAGCCGCTCAGGATTCTTGAAACATAAGTTGTTAAGTCTTATTTGTCCAGTAATTTCACTAGCTACGGCGCCCTTGAGACTGCAATACAATAATGCTTACACATTACTGCTTCACCGCAGAAATAGGCCCCGTTACACCCATTATCAAGCCGGCATCCTGTACAAAGCAGCCTCCCACTCTATGGCATTGTTTGCAAGATCTTTTGAGGTTTTTTATGACAATAAATGTCGACATCAGCAAGATCTTCAACAGACAAAATTGAATAGTGACCCACCGCTATGTAATTTTTTCGAGTCATAATAAACAAGTAGGTGTAAATTCGCTTGAACATACATTTCCTAAGTAACTGTTATCATTTTATTAGATACCGACAGTTCACGAATGGTCATACAATCTTTTTCATGCAAATATAAACATAAAAGAAGACCAGGGTCGATCCTTTTTTGAAATAAAAAAAATTAAGATGAAACCCATTAGAAATACAAAAGAATATAACAAAAATGGAAGGAATAATAAATTACGGGTGATCTGAGGTCTGAAAGTGGAAAAGGGGGGGTTTTTAAGGGTAAAAAACGGTTTATCTGTATTTTCTTCAAAACTATAACTTCTATCAAAAGAAGTAAAATGGCAAAGTTGTAGGTAATAAAAAGATCTATAACTTTTGTTATCACACTTTTTTCAATATATATAATAGTATATTATTTTTTCACTTTTTTATCATTTCAAAGGCTTCAGCTCTGGTTTGCATAACTGATTTTGTGATTTTAAAAGAATTATCAGTAACGTTGGTCGTGAATCAATTTTGTAGGTGGTACCTAGCCGGCATCCTCTGCAAAGAAGGCTTTCACAAACCTCGTCTCGTCACTTTTTTCATATAAATAGCTATGAAGGCATCATTCAACTACCATACATTAAAATCCTACAATTGGGTAATTATCAATACGGGACATACTTC
>CATIXQ010000041.1:4397188-4429713 GCA_949711755.1 Leptidea juvernica
AAAAAAAGACTTTATCCAAACGAGTTTTGTAATGTTGTACTGAATTTCATTACAACACTCGTTTGGATAATGTAATGGTTATTAGGACATTGGGCGTTTTAATGTTGGCAATAAGCTAACTGTTTTAGAATCTTTAATAGATAATTTAAAGCATGGGTGTAGATAAAGAGTTTAAAATTAGTTCGGAGTTTGTCTTACAGTTGAAACGAAACTCAATTGCATTCCAAATGCATCCAAACTAGCCAATTCGAAGCCCTGACTTAAAAGTCTTAAGCTTTTAAAAACAACTGCACCAAACCGAGCTATATTGAAAGCAATAATCCCACACAATTTAGCTCTACAAAGAACAAGAAGTGTTTGAGTGAAAGCTCAGCCCTAAAACACTGGCTCTGGAACCGTGCCAGATAGGGCTGCCAGCGTCCGGACACTTCGTGGCAATTTATGGATAATAAATTATTATCTCACCCGCAGACCCCGTGGCTAACAGTATGTATCTTAAGTAAAACCATGCATTTAAATTTTGAAACTATGTGACATATATATCAAGAAAATTTATATTTAGATCTCATTTTAAAACACTTTTAAAATGAGATCTGGAAAGGTCTTGAAACGTCGGGTTAACTAATATAAAAATGAAAATGTAACTTACACATGTTAAAACACAGTTACAATTACACGCGTCTTAATCCTTTAAAAAGTATTGTATTTAAATCTTAATATTATTCTTGCTTGATATATGTCACATAATTTTAAAATTTAAACGATGCAAGATTTGATGCATGTAACACTCGCGTTAATCAAGGAAAATACTAATATATAGATATGAATTGGTTTTTCCTTATTTTGAGCAATTTTGCTTTAAATAAAAGATGCAAAAAGAGATGTAAGGTAAAACTGAGCTCTAAAAAGCTTGGTGTACTCAGTAAAGGAAAGCAAGTACTTGACTATATATATGGGCGGGCGCTCTACAGTAGCCGCTTCTTCCATTTGACCTCATATAATGTAGAGCGGCTCGAGTTATCGACCATCAAGTCATCTCAGATCGGCGAGATTATTTTATGTTGCGTAGAGATATGGGTTCTCTTTGCATCTTTTACCCCATTTATAACGGGGAGGGGGTGCTTAGAGGAGCTATTCAGGTTGACACCATCGGACATGACGTCAAAATGTTAAATACCACCCTAATCACGTTGACTCGCTCAACCACTTTGTGGAATCAATTAGTGGCTGCTGTTTTCCCGAACCGATACGACTTAGGGACCTTCAAGAAAGAGCATACTCCCACCTTAAGGCGGGCAACATATCTATGAATCCCTGGTGTTGCGGATGCTACTGTTACCGGATGAGCCAGGGGCCTCCCCCTGGCTCAACCGGTAACAGTCCTCTCCTTTGCACAGGATGCTACAACGGCGCCTATATCTGCCGTGAAACAGTAATGTGTAAGCGTTACTGTGTTTCATTCTGAAGGGCGTCGCAGCTAGTGAAATTACTGGGCAAATGAGACTTAAGATCTTATTTCTCAAGGTGACGAGCGCAATCGTAGTGCCACTCAGAATTATTTGGGTCTGTCAAGAATCCTGACCGGCACTGCATTGTTATGGAGGACGTATCAATTACCATCAGCTGAATGTCCTGCTCGTCTCGTCTCTAATTTAATTAAAAATTAAAAAAAATGTCCATGAGCGGCTGGCTCACTACTCGCCATCATGTAAGCCTTTTGCTCTTCTTAAGTATAAAATGATGAAATGTTGGACACCTCCAACATACATTGCTATGCAGACGACAGCACTGGTGATGCCGTATACACGGGCCATGCAGGTCTCTCTCAGGAAATCGTCGACCAGTGCCGGGAGAAACTTGTGTCTTCTATCGAGTCCTCTCTCGAGAAGGTCGCGGAATGGGGTAAATTGAACCTTGTCCAATTTAACCCCCTGAAGACTCAAGTTTGCGCGTTTACCACTAAAAAAACCCCATCTGTCGTATCACCGCTCTTCGACAACACTTCCCTTAAAGCCTCGCCTAGTATCGGAATACTGGGTCTCGAAAACTCGAGCGATTGCCAATTTCGTGGCCATCTGGAGGGCAAAGCCAAATTGGCTTCGAAGAAGCTGGGCGTCTTCAATAGAGCACGGCAATACTTCAAGCCGGCCCACATACTAGCGCTCTACAAAGCGCAGGTCCGGCCACACATGGAGTATTGCTGTCATCTCTGGTCCGTCGCACCCCAGTATCAGCTCGATCCATTTGACCGCGTGCAACGCAGAGCAGCTCAAATTGTCGGAGACCCAGTGCTCTGCGAACGGCTGGATCACTTGGCGTTGCGTAGAGACATCGCTTCATTGTGTGTCTTATACCGCATTTATCACGGGGAGTGTTCCGAATAGTTGTTTAACCTGATTCCTGCCGCTGAATTCCACCATCGCACGACTCGCCACAAGTTAAGATATCATCCCCACCATCTGGATGTGTGGCGGTCCTCCACAGTGCGGTTTTCAAGGAACTTTCTTCCGCTTACTACAACGCTGTGGAATGAGCTTCCTTGTGCGTTGTGTCCGGAACGATACGACATGGGTACCTTCAATAAAAGCGCGTACACCTTCCTTAAAGGCCGGCAACGCTCTTGTGATTCCTCTGGTATTGCAAGAGAATGTGGGCGGCGGTGATCACTTAACACCAGGTGACCCCTACGCTCGTTTGTCCTCCTATTCCATAAAAAAAAGTATAAAAAAGCTTAATATCTTTGTTATCTTTCGATCGATTCTTGAAAATCCAAAATTCAGAAATGCATAGTGATTGGTTCATCACGTTGAGACATATGATGTTAATATGCTCAATGCTTACTGTCTAAGGTACTCACAAATTCGGAGAACCATTTTTAGTTAGTTTTATCACAATTTCAAGGGTTTTCTTCGTGGATCTCTAAATTATTTTGTAACCTAAACAAACACAAATAAATTTGTTTTCTGGTATAAGGTTCGTGTAAGCATTCATAATATGGATACTGTTATGTATTTTAAAATTATCAATGAACATTAACTGTACATTATTTACAATTTAATGCTTCTGCTATATATAAATATTTATTTAGAAAGTTTGCTATATATGGAAGCCACTGACCTCTACTATATATCACTGGACTGGCGGCTGTCAAAGTGCTTTTGTGCCTGTTTGATATTCGCCATTTTGGCGCTGTTGGCCATGTAGCGAGAATCTGCGGTAACTACTAAAACTAGTGATGACAACGTTAGCTAAACAAACATCAACACAAACACCGAAATAAATTCAAAATGTTATAATACTTCGGAACGCAATACATTTTTCTCTCGCAGCCATTTGTATTATACGTCAAAATTAGTTCACTGGACGCTCGCGAGTGGCGCTACAAAAAGGCTCTAAATAATTGCTGTCAAACATGTGGAACAGCCTGTCCAGTGGTATTTATACAGGTCTGTGATGGGAGGATATGAATTAAGCACATTTTTTTTTAAAATAAAATCAAAATTAAATTAATTATTAAATCTATTTAAATTAATTAACTATGTATAGTAAATATCATGCAGATCGCAGTCGGCAGGTAAGGTGCCCATGAAGCTGGTAACGTTGCTTCTCAGTATGGCCAAACTTACCTTCTAACAGAGATACGGACCAGACCTTAGATCACCTGTCAAATTAGCAAATGTCAAACTGTATTATCAGTTTTAGTGCCAATGAAACTAGCTCAAGAAAGTTAGCCCCCCAGATTTTTATTTTTTATTTTTTTTATTACATCGTTAGTTCGCCATTCGTTCTTGATTGTTCTCTATAAACATTTGTTTGTTCTCGATTTTTTTTTAAATAAAATTTGCAATTCATCAAAATTGGTTAGGTTAGGTTATGTTAGAACAGTTAAAACAACGCACGAGCCGATCGTAGCGTGCCGCGGCAGCGGCCGGCGAGTGCCAGAACCAAATAGTAGGCGTTTCCCCCCATTTTTAATTAATTGTTTTTAAATAAACAACAAAATAACAAACAATTATTTATATCGAACAATTAAGAACAAACTACGAACTAACGATAAGCGATATTGAAAATTAAAAAAAAAAAACTTTTTTTTTGGGGGGCTAAGTTTGATGAGCCAATGAAACACCAAGGACCCATCGTCTTCCTAAGCTATATAAAAAAAGCAACTGAAAGTCGATAATCGAATGTTACACATTTAAAAAAAGGAACTACATAGAGTACCACGTGAAAAAAGTTTTACTCAAAAATCTCAAACCATGAAGGTTCTATGTCAATCCAAAGTACCTTATAATAATTTCATACTTAAACCCATATTACCTCTTTCATGTCTTCTTTCATAAAAAATTTAACTGATTTTATTTTTTTTTATAATAAGTCCTTGCTCTTATAGACAACAATAAATAAAAGAATTGCTTAAGAAACTTATTTATTTTTAACATAGTAACGGCTCCGAAGACTTATTCAGAAAACACATAATGAACAATAATATTAAAGATATTCACAAACAGTTACATATAACTTAAAAGCTAATGACATCATCTGTAATGTAATCTCAAAGTTTTCGACGACAGACAATCTGTTTGGATCATATTTGCAATACCTTAGACAATTTATTCACCATAAAAGCGTATTAAATAATGTATGAAACATGGTAACTACATTATATTAAAAGCAAACATTTCAATTGAGAAATATTTTAAGGTGGGAATTTCATTCAAAATAAAATAAATATAAAAAACCATAGATTTTTTATACGTCTAGATAGAGCCTCTAACTGGCTTAGGCTATGCATGAAAACAGGCCAGGTTTATTACTTGAGCGTGCATGATAGCTACGTCTTACACACGCGATAGTCTGCCACTTTGTTTTAGTGTGCGTTGCTGCTAAAAATAGAGGCTAACAGTAAGTCGCAATTTTTTTCGACGTTTTCACAGCTCACACACACCAGTGGGAGGCTCCTTTGCACAGGATGCCGGCTAGATTATGGGTACCACAACGGCGCCTATTTCTGCCGTGAAGCAGTAATGTGTAAGCATTACTGTGCTTCGGTCTGAAGGGCGCCGTAGCTAGTGAAATTACTGGGCAAATGAGACTTAACATTTTTTGTCTCAAGGTGACGCGCGCAGTTGTAGAACGGCACTGAATTGTAATGGGCAGGGCGTATCAATTACCATTAGCTGAACGTCCTGCTCGTCTCGTCCCTTATTTTCATAAAAAAAAAAGCTTTTGAGACTATCTAGACGTAGAAATTATCTATGTAAAGAACATTGAACACATACGTATTGATAACATGAAAAGTACCCATGAAATAAGTAAAATAAGAAAACTTAATTGATATTTGCTTAGACTAACAAATCAATGTGTTGTTAATGAAAGAAACTGAGTTTAAAAAATGCATTGTTCAAAATTATTTGTTTTGCATAAACTCTTAAATCAGATAAAGTATTTAATACCAGTATCGCTTACCAATAAACGTAATATTACAATCTTAGATTAAAGATTGGTCTCCGCTACGCTCCAACTAGATACCGCAGGCGTAGTCACAAAGTGCTGCAACTAATAGTACGCCCAAGAAGGCGTACTCCAGCCAGTCTCGAACAATGAATGACGTTGACGTGCCACATTTTCTATTAAATTTTGCTAATAATTGAAACTTAAAGGCCGGGTTGCGTAGTGAAACTTTGTAAAAATAATACTGAAAGAAATAAGAAAGACAACCAGATCACATATCATCAGTAAGTATTTTGTATTTTATTAACTTCAATGTAAAATAACACGAAGCGTATGTTACAAAATTTGAAAGATGCCATTGAGTGTCAAGATGCCACGCACACAACCATCTAATAGTTGCCCTAATAAAAAAGCTATTGCTCTTAGGTAGTGCTGTATCTAGCTGGAGCGCAGAGGAGACCAATCCTTAATCTAAGATTACAACGTTTGTTTTTTTTATTCACTTCAAAACCTTCACACCAATCTTCACATAAGCACTTCCAAAATTAATTGTATCATATCTGACATACTTAATGCTAAGAAAATAATATTGCTTGCAGCTTGGATTTGAGCAAGTTATTTTAAATAATAAATACATTTAAATGAAGTGCAAACACTCATTCGAATATGAAAAATGCACACCAGTTATAAACTTTACAATATCACATTTTTTCCTCACTTCTAAGTTCTAACTTGGGTAGATATACACAGCATTATTGCTTACAAAGTCAATAGCGCATATGTAAACAGTGAGTAAATAAAATAATAATTCGTATTAATTATGTTATGAAACATATTTCATTTCATTTCAAAAATATTCGAAATAAAAAAAATAGCTGGTAGACTATGCCTTAGCGAATCACAAATTTAAAAATGATTTAAATACCAATAATCATCATCATAGACCATAAGCAGATTAAAAAAAGATAATTTAAATTTCAAGGATCGTAAATATCTCTTCTATTTAAATGTTTATTATTTTCAATCTTAACATATTAACAAAGCACAGAATAATAAATATTATGAATCAATGAAAAAGAAAATATTGAAGTCAGACATGTCTCATGTAGAGGCGAAACACGTGTCGAATTGTTTAAAGACGAATATTGGCGGAATTAACACTCAAGAAAACACAAAAGATTTTCATAGTCTATGAAAAGTAAATTATAATATCATCATCATCATCACATCATCAGCCGAAAGACGTCCACTGCTGGACAAAGGCCTCCCCCAAAGATTTCCACGACGGTCGGTCCTGCGCTGCCCTTATCCAACGTATTCCGGCGATCTTGACCAGATCGTCGATCCATCTTGTGTGGGGCCTACCAACACTGCGTCTTCCGGTACGTGGTCGCCATTCGAGTACTTTACTGCCCCAACGACCATCTTTCCGTCGAACTATGTGCCCTGCCCACTGCCATTTCAGATTCGCAATCATTTCAGCTATGTCGGTGACTTTGGTTCTTCTACGGATCTCCTCATTTCTGATCGTCGCTCGCTCGTCATAGGTCATAGTCGCTCAGAGGGCAATGGAGAGACCATTGCCCTCTGAGCGATCATGAGCTTTCTCAAAAGGCCCATAGTTAGCGACCACGTCAGCGTACCGTAAATCATCACTGGCAACACACACTGGTTGAAAACCTTCGTTTTCAGACACTGTGGAATTTGGTACGAGAAGATTTTACGATTTATTATAATAATAATTGGTTAAAATTAAAAGTACTTTCTATGACACAGAAAGTGTAAGAATCACAGAGAAAATACATAAAGGTAAACGGTGCAAAAATGTTTTTCATTTTCGTGAAAGCGATTCATTGTGCGTGACTTTATCGACAAACATAAGCCTTACGGCTTGTTACTTTCGTGTTATTGGAGAAAACGATAACTCAAAGTAAAACTGGTCGATGATAAAAGGCAGAATGATTTGAAGCTATATACAAAAAACACGATGTACAATTACACAAATAAAATTTATAAACAAAATTTACGAACGATGCGGGACTCTCGGATGAGAGTTGAACAAGATTTATTCACGATGCGTCACTCGTACGGTTAGCTCAGTGGAAGAGCACTCGCACGGAACGCGAGAGGTCGCGGGTTCGAGTCCCGCATCGTCCATAAATTTAATTTGTGTAATTAATAATCCCAGAAGGTTATCACTTTAGAATAACAAATTGCTTCGATGTACAATATTTGGTGATTAATCTGTGTTTACAGAGTTATTGTTTCAATGTAATTTAACTAACATTGTGATTTCTGGTAGAAATTACACCAAACGTTAAGTGAGATCCAGCAATTTATTATAAAACTTGAGTTCACATACATACATATATATTATAACAATTAGCTGTTTTAGAATGAAAAAGCTTAAAACTAAAGAATATTTACAGTTTTATCACTAAGCGTCTTTCTTTTTTATATGATTTATATATTATGAATAATATTTACAATTTTATATAACGGTGTAAATGAAAAAACCCTATTAGCGGTATAAATACAAAAGACAGCAACAAAATGTTCTAGAATTTCATAACTTTTTGCTCTAAATAGTGATTTTTATTATTAGAACACTAGAAAACAGGGATTGCTTGTGTCTCAAGGTGACAAGCGCAGTTGTAGTACCGCTCAGAATTTTTGAGTTTTTCAAGAATCCGTAGCGGCCCTGCATTGGAATAGGCAGGGCGTATTAGCATTACAATTAGAATTAACTGAACGTTCTGCTCGTCTCGTCCCTTATTGTCATAAAAAAAGTTTGGGAGAACACTTACCGGCAATAACCCCTCATCAGCTGACATAAAACGGATTAATTTCTGATTGTATTTGATTATTTGAATATATTTTTATTTTGGCTACGCACATACACTTAGTATATTGTGATTTTTCAATGAGTGCGCTAGGTAATGCTTAGCTAGTTTCATATTACAAAACCCCATTTGTCGTATCACCTCTCTTCGACAACACTTCCCTCAAAGCCTCGCCTAGTATCGGAATACTGGGTCTCGAAATCTCGAGCGATTGCCAATTTCGTGGTCATCTGGAAGGCAAAGCCAAATTGGCTTCAAAGAAACTGGGCGTCATTAATAGAGCACGGCAATACTTCAAGCCAGCCCACATAATAGCGCTCTACAAAGCGCAGGTCCGGCCTCTAATGGAGTATTGCTGTCATCGCTGGTCTGGCGCACCCCAGTATCAGCTCGATCCATTTGACCGTGTGCAACGCAGAGCAGCTCGAATTGTCGGGGTCCCAGTGCTCTGTGAACGGCTGGATCACTTGGCGTTGCGTAGAGACGTCGCTTCATTGTATCTTCTACCGCATTTATCACGGGGAGTGTTCCGAAGAGCTGTTTAACCTGATTCCTGCCGCCGAATTCCACCTTCGCACGACACGCCACAAGTTAGGATATCATCCTCACCATCTGGATGTGTGGCGGTCCTCCACAGTGCGGTTTTCAAGGAGCTTTCATCCACGTACTGCAAAGCTGTGGAATGAGCTTCTTTGTGCGGTGTTTCCGGGACGATACGACATGGGTACCTTCAAAAAAAGCGCGTACACCTTGGTAAGCACCTCTCTGGTGTTGCAAGAGATTGTGGGCGGCGGTGATCACTTAACAACAGGTGACCCGTACGCTCGTTTGTCCTCCTATTCCATAAAAAAAAATATTCAAAATGTAAACCTTTCCGTTCCGATAAAATCTGATGCCGCTGTATTCCACAGATCGGCGTGATTTTGGCGCTCGCGCAGCATTCTGTCAATCCGTATTATTTTACGTATAGCAATAGATTGCTTACAATTAGGATAATTTGAGTGAATGTATCTGAAAGCTATTGAAACTCCTATAAGACAATGCAAAATAAAACATCTCATACACAGAATAAGGGACAGAATTTGGTGATGGAGTGGGTGCCGAACGGCACTTTCGGTTTTTCTGTATCTGAAAAAACTAATGCCCTGGGGCACTACCGATTTGGGAAGATCTTATTGCAAGTGTGGCTGGCTCTTTACGACTTGTCAATTAAAATTGATTACAGATCAAATAGATTCACTTTCCTTTCCTATCTTGCTGTATCTGTGTTACAAATATTCTTCTCTTTGGCACAACTTATAATATACGCTAATATATAATAAATGTATAGTAATAGTTCCTACACTTCAAAGAAACGGTAGCATTTCATAAATTAAAATTAATAAGCTAATTCAGCAAAACCACCATCTGTAGATTGGAGAGAAGTGGCACTTGAGAGCAACGGCGCTGAGTTGCTAAAGGCCGTTCAATTTAGAGGATTTCCACTCAAATTAAATAATTAAACCCCAGCTAACTAAATAAAAGGGTTAAATTTGTAACATTTTATGCAAACATTGCATGAATTAGATTATATTTTACCATTTGTAGGTTGATATGTTGTAGAATATAGCTTGTTTTCATTAAGTCTTTTATTAGAATATCAAGCAAATTATATTCGATGACTTAATTATTTTGTTGCTTAGGAAAAGTAAAATAAATATAAGTAGAACATCTTTGCGATTACTAGGCGAGACAAGTGAAGCAGTTATGTGTAAACATTACTGTGTTTCGGTCAGAAGGGCATTTTTTGATTTTTTAATAATCCTGAGCGGCACTACATTGTAATCAGCTGAACGTCCTGCTCGTCTCGTCCATTATTGTCATTAAAAAAAATTAAAAATGCGCCAGTTGAAGTGCATTTCGTTGTTTGCATAAAAATTGGGATGAATAGCCTACTCATTGGTGTTTAATAGTCATCATATTGAGAATACTTCGTAATAAAATCGGTGAAAATCCAAAAGTGTAGGCAAATCGTATGTAAATCGTACTAAAAAAACACACCGCTTACTCTAACCTCAAAATCTCTACGACGATCAGTCCTGCGCTGCCCTCATCCAACGTATTCCAGCGATCTTGACCAGATCGTCGGTCCATATTGTGGTCATACCAACACTACGTCTTTCGGTACGTGGTCACCATATGAGGACTTTTCTGCCCCACCGGCCATCTGTCCGTCGAACTATGTGCCCTGCCCACTGCCACTTCAGTTTTGCAATCATTAATATAGCATGATTTATCTTAAGGCAACAAAGCCAATACTTTTAAAATTCTTGCGTGGAAAATAGTTTATATGCTTACAATCCTCGTTATTCGCTACTAATCTGAATAAATTAACCTACACAAAAAAGTACAAGCTATAAGAATAACTTTTCTGAGAGAAGTACCAAAAAAATGCGTCACGCCATGCCAAAAAACTTGTTTAACTTCAAAGAAATGTGGTAGTTCAAAAAGGCTCGGCAGTGTTAACTATAACCAACAGCAAGCATTAGCAACCTACAAATAAGACTTAAGGATATGTGTAACAGGATTAAATAGTGTTCATACCTCGAAATGCTATACTTTTACCACAAAACTTGTCTAAAAACACCATGTATTTTCTGCTTACTCTTCGCCTTAATTGAAAACCATAATTAAAACTTCTGTGCATTAAACATATGCAGGCAATAGAAGAAAAGTAAATTAAAAATATAATGTATGGATTTGCAAAATTGAAATATTCTCTGCTCTAGTTCTCGGTATTGCAGATTTAATAACGGTGAAAGTTTTAATATGTACGTGCATTCATAAGAGTAGAATGATTGATTAATTATACAGCTTTTAGTTATCTTAACTCAGATTGAAGTAGTAATTAAGTCTTAAACTTAGATTAAGAATTGGTCTCCGCTGGCGTAGTCGCAAAGCGTGACAACAAATACTACGCCCAAGTGGGCGTATTCGAGCCAGTCTCTAACAAGGTGTGACGTTGAAGTACCACAACTTCTGTTAAATTCTGATAATAAATTAAACTTAAAGGCCGGGTTGCGTAGTGAAACTTTGTAAAAATAATACTGAAAGAAATAAGAAAGACAACCAGATCACATATCATCAGTAAGTATTTTGTATTTTATTAACTTCAATGTAAAATAACACGAAGCGTATGTTACAAAATTTTAAAGATGCCATTGAGTGTCAAGATTTCACGCACACAAGCATCTAATAGTTGCCGTTATAAAAAAGCTATTGTTCTTAGATAGTGCGGTATCTAGTTGGAGCGCAGCGGAGACCAATCCTTAATCTAAGGTCTTAAATTAGAAAATATATGTCACTTTCTACATTTCAATTTATTTTAAACCACATCCTGGTCAATAAAAACAATATTTACATAATTATCTTACGAGTATTAGATATTATAATCTACAAGGAAACAGTTTGATATGCATTTTAAAAGCTAGCGTATTGAATAATGTACAATATTACTTAATTTAGTTGTTAAAAATCACAGTTAAGACTAGCATATATATATATATAATTAACTAAATCCTTGAATAGTCTTTGTGAAGTCATAACGTATATATAATGTGGTACCTTATAATACGTAGGTTTTTGAAACATAAAATTTGCAAAATATGACTGACTCCACGGATTAGAAAAAAAATAAGAACTCCGTATCACCTTACATAACAGTGTAGCACCAAAACAAGCCGATGAACTTGTAAATACATAGCCCCACGCACACACTTACACTACTACAGGCCGATAAGGGGCCATTTTGAGAATTGTCAGCGTCTGTGACAGATCAGTTTGCGTCTTAATAAAATATTTTTAAAATGCCGTTGTGCGTTGTGAAAAAGTATAAAAACAATAAAATAAAAGTATATGTGGATATATGATTATTTAAGGGAGAAAAAATTGTGTAACTGGTATCCCCCGTAACCGCACACACACTAGCATAACGGTGCTTCACTTGCTTGCGGCGTGGAGTTCTTCTTTTTTTACTCGTCCGTGACTGACTCTTGACAATTAAAGATTCATTGAACATTCATTCAATGAACTTTTATCCTATTGTTGTCGTTCCACGATTTTTTAAGATGAAATTGGAAATGTCAATCATTGTACAATTTCAAACAGAATAACGTAGGCTCAGTAAGTATTCACGAAGCGAAATGACTACTAGGAAATACCCAAAGAATACTTTATTAATGTTTATGATTTTCCTAAGACTTGATTTTATAGTAAATTGTCCAACGTCAAGTCAATTTTTTTTTATCTATAACTAATATAATAGACAGGTATAATATACCTACGGAATAGGGAGGATTTTATACGAAATAATTATTTAACAAAAAATAACGGGTTGCACTTTGGGAGTGCCGGCAGAAGTGAAAACTTGAACATTATGTTGTGCATTCTTGAATATTTTGGAAAGGGAAGGGTATAATTTCGCACAGATTGCTTTATCAGTATAAAAGTACTAGCATTTATGGGGTTAAATAAAATATTCATATTTTAACACTTCAGAACTATTACATTTATTATACATTTAAAAGTTTATCTCTCATTGAAATATTCGCAAAAATAACTAATTATCGCAGCCAATGTTGGTTGCCAGCTGTTTGCTGTCAAAAGGAGCAAGTAGTTACATTATTTACTACGAAAGACGTCGGAATGAACGAATATTTTTTATCAAACAGTTAAATGTTTTCTATTAGCAATACGAATATTAGAATTCTTAGTAATTTTAAATCATATCTACAAACGCTATTGAAACTAATAATTTAGCATTTGTTATACTAAGATCTTTTTTACTTTTTGTTTAAGAAACGGTAATTGTTGAGTTGCGAAATAACTTCTAGATTTAGATAAAATTTCAAAATTTTAATCAAGCTTCGTCTAGTTAAAAAGATCTGCTTCGCTGAGCATAGTGTCATCGAAAACAACTTTAACATTCGCAAACTTCACAAAGACATTCAAAACGAGTGGAAAATAAGTACAGTCTTCAAACAGTGACTTCTTCGGTGAAACGACTTTTATCGTCCAAGTTTATAACTATGGCATGAGTCCTAGCGTGACCCGACCTCACACTCCTAACATCAGAATTGGGACTTGTTTTAATTTCATTCTTATCACTCTTTTCACTTTTGTCACATTTATAACAATTACTGTTCACTTCTGGTGGTCGTATATCACCACAGTTTGCCTCACCAGATATTTTGAAAACACCATTTTGTACTTCTGTGCTCTCTTCATTTAAGTCTGTTCTTCGCTTTGGAGAGTCTGTAGTTACGTCAGTTTGACTTTGTTCAGCAATACTGGTTTCAACGCTTTTGGAAATGAATTGCTTATGTTTATAGGTAGGTGGTGGGTCGAAGGTGATGTCTCTACCGCTGCTGCTAGATTCTTCAGCTGGAGTAACAGTACACATAAGTCTGTCGGCAACCGCACTGAATACAGTGTTTAGCTTTAGCGGGCCTGAGTCTACAGCTTTTCGGTCATATGCTGCAGCAGCTTCGACCATAGCGTTAATTTTTCTCATTGTTTGATGGGCTGGTAAGCATCGATCTCTCAAAATTATCAGGTCGTCGTGTATCTTTCTTAACTCCTCCTTTGAAAATAAAAGATATTTAGTTAACAAATGAGGATAATATGTGATATCCACTGACCTGTATAAATACCACTGGACAGGCTGTTCCATAATATGTTTGACAGCAAATTTATTGTGGTGATTTGACTAGCGCCACTCGTGAGCGTCCAGATAACTAATTTTGACGTATGATACAAATGGCTGCGAAGAAACGTGCAATACTCTGAAGCATTTTTGCATTATGAATTAATTTTGTTCCTTTCCAGTGTTATTTATACTTCGAGAATCAATGTAATAAAGTACACAATTTGTTGCACACGTATTGTAAATAGTTCCCACCATCTATCGCTGTTTGCTGAGGTTGTCATCACTAGTTGTAGTACCGCTCTCGCTACATGGCCAACAGCGCCAAAATGGCGAATATCAAACAGGCACAAAAGCACTTTGACAGCGACCAGTCCAGTGGTATACAGTATAGATCAGTGGTGATACCGGTTAATTCCATATCAGATTGTAAATATGACAATTGTTTGAAAAAAATAAACTATAATAGCTGTGCAAGTAATGTGACCACCTACCACCGAGTGGACTCAATGTTGATGGTTGACATAAAAACACCATGACTACTCCCAAGAATATAGGCTTTTCTATACCAAAATATATTAAACTTTATACAAGATAAATAAGGTAAGCGGTCTTGCCAAATAACAAACAATAATAATCTGTTGATCCCATCGCTACACTGGGCTTGGAAGATTGCCTGAAAATTATATCAAAATCCATTAACAACATACATACAACGTTTTAAATGTTATTTTAAATTCAAAATACGGTAGCAGCTATTGTGATTTAAATTTTGAATGATTTCTTGGAACGAAAACTTTGGTTAACTGATGTTAAATGATGATATTATGATCGCACTAGCTGATGCCCGCTATTTCGTCCGCGTAGATACGATACGATAAAACAATTATAACTATTCCTTCTGCCAGTATAACCTTTAATCATTGCATCTTTTTTTCATAACTCGTGTAAAGAAGTGTAACTTCAAAATAGATATCTAAAAAACTGTCCTAGGTACAGGAATTTACAATTATTGTATATTATTTATGACGACCGGTATAGCCGAGTGGTTAGCGATCCTACCTACTAAGCTAGTGGTGCAAGCATTTATTATTATTAAGCAATATGGATGTTTGTTTCCGAGTCATGGATGTTTAAATGTATTTATGTATGTATAAGTATATTGTATCAAATATATCGTTGTCTTGCAACCCTTAACACAGGCTATACAAGGTGTCCCAAAGTTATGTGACATGAAGGGAAAGTACCTCAAATATCGAAGATAGGCTGTTATACTGAAAGAAGACTTTATGTTATTTTTAAAAGTTAGTAATTCTGCATTCAAAGATTTTCTACAAATTACTTGCCTCGTCTGGGAATCGAACCGACTTAAATGTAAAAAAAAACACCCCTACTCTTATGATGCCAATCGAAAGAATCGCCAAAAACTAATAACTCTTCTTAAGTAACATAGTATTTTAAAAGAAAGTAGTCAATTAAGTGGGTATTTTTTTGTAAATTAATTAATTAAATACTCAAAATGTGATCTCCCTTGTCATACGCAAATCGCCAATCTTTAAATGAGTGAAAGCTGCCTGAATTACTAAATTTTGAAAATAACATAAAGTCTTCTTTCAGTAAAATAGCCTATCTTCAATATTTAAGGTACTTTCCCTTCATGGGAACTTTGGGACACCCTGCATATGCTTAATTTGGGGCAAGATAATTTGTGTAAAAAGTGTGTCAATATTATTGACAAATTCATATAGGTATGTGAAACAGTACACATAACTCATGAACAGAACAAGGTGAAGTAGAAATGAATCTGACTTGTTCGAGTCAAATAGTAAAACTTTTTAATTGTAGTTGGTTTCAATTTGTTTGAAAGCAAATGCAGGTATGAGCGCTGTCATTTTAAATGAAATTTACTCATCATTATAATATTAAAAGTTATACTGGCAGAAGGAATAGTTATAATTGTTTTATTTATCCATGCTCTACTAAAATTTTAGTGTTTGATATATTTGTCTCTGTCAAAATTTCAATCATTTTTTATTCAGATCTAGTAACAATATAATATTATGATGGTTGACATAATTGGTGCTAAACTAAAATGTATGCAGTTTTGAATTTATCACGCTTTGTACGAAGATGGTGTTTACGTATTTCTCAAATAACTTCGGTATATCTACTACTTTCAATCACTCATATCTTAACAGAGATTGAGAATATAGTAAATATCAGACAAATATCCGACCAATAGCCCATTATTAAGGCGCGGACTGACTAGGATTGTAAACGCTACAACCAACCCTACATTATTTGTGTTGATCATGTACCTAAGGTAAGCAAATGGGCATTTATTTTACTGGTTTTCTTTTGTTTATTCAAAATATACATAATAAATTGAAAAATTGTTCGGTTTAAGTTTTAGAAAAGTACTAATTCTATTCAATTATTTAAAAAAAGAATATTGTTATAGCTTAAAATTCGGAGATTTTTGACTCCAAAGTTTATTTTTGGGAAGCAACTTCCAATTTTTTTATTGAATGTTTCAAATTATATACAAATATTCTATTCGGTTAGAAATTATCATTAAATTCTTCTTTCTACACTGTATTTTTTGCGTCAGAATATTTTCATTGCGTTATGTTGTAATCGACTCCCTAAGAAACCAATTTCTGTTTGATATTGAGGTATGACCGCGCCTTAATATCATTTTTAATACTATGTTTATATTTATGCTATAAAAAAATAAGAATAAAGGTATTTTTATATGAAATTAATTAAAGAATAATTAGACAGCAATATTTAGCAAGCCTAAATTAAGCTTAAATTGCCTGCCATGTCTTACAATATTTAAACAGCCGATATTATTACAAGATATGTACTGCCGCCATTTCTTTTAACGATAAAAACTAAAATGGCGACAACAAAACTTAATATTTTTTACAATAGTATTTAAAAAGATAAAGTTTAATATAATATACATAGTATAGTATAGTATAGTATAGTATACGAAAAGGTTTGAATGCGGTTTCCACTTCTACTTGAACGATTCGTTATATTACAGGTAACAAATGTATTACTATTCGCCAGATTGTAACTGAATACCGCTAACCAGTGACGCGTGCAATACCATTTTTCGTATAGATCCACTGAAACTCAATCAGACTCGTGTATGCTCTTTAATTAAGGGTGCCTCAACCGGAAATACTTTAGTCGGCAGCTGATTGGACAAATTTCTTTAGCAAGATAATAAGTTTCCGGTCGTCTCGTTTATAGAACGCCACTAACGTGATTTGAGCTTAGATCATTCATACGTCTAGATAGACTATGACAGCTGTGAAAATGTCGAAAAAAATGAGTTTACAGTTAACCTCTATTTTGAGCAATGCACGCACACTTATACAAAGTGTCATACAAATCGTGAGTGTATGACGTATCTTATTACATACACTAACGGCCGTTCTCAATATTCAATCTATCTCTTAGTTGAGATAAAAATCGTAACTATCGTTGACTTTTCTGTCCCAATAAACTTATTGACGGTAACTCACCTTATCCGTACACGCTGTCTGTCAATGGGACGACGTATAGCTTACCAGCGATGGAAGTTTCACGCGTCCAAATAAGGCGATAAGAATGAATTATCGGGTAAATTGGGACAGCATCAGATTATTGACAGCTTATTACTGACAGTAGAGGGCAGTAATTTATCTCTATCTGTAGATAGTATATTGGGAACTGCCGTAAGGCACCTGGCCTATTTTCATCGGTTGTCTAACAGCAAGAGACTCTATCTAGATGTATAAATTATCTATGGATTGAAGTTACAAACCTCTAAATCCTTCTCAGTGATAACTGAATCGCAGAAGCGCGTGTTCTTGTTGGTCGTCATGATGTAAGTCGACTCAGCTGGCTTCGATCTGAATTTTCCGGTCTTCTCCTTCTCATCCTTGCCGTGACCCTTGAAGACCATGTACGCCTAAATCAATGTTAAGTACAAAGATTATATTACAATTACATCAAGTACTAACGCGATATTTTTTTTTATGAAAATAAGGGACGAGACGAGCAGGACGTTAAGCTAATGGTGTATCAATCACCTTGCCCATTACAATGCAGTGCCGCTCAGGGTTTTTGAAAAACAAAAAAAAATTTGGTGGCACTACAATTGCGCTCGGTACCTTGAAACATAAGATGTTAAGTCTCATTTGCCCAGTAATTTCATTAGCTACAGCGCCCTTCAGACCGAAACACAGTAAGCTTAACCGAAACACAAAAATATATCACGTGCGAGATTCGATTCCACGACCTCACGGTTTCGGCTTCGCAATCACAATGATTCAACCACAGGTCCAATGCCAGTATGATCATTAAGTTGAAATAGCCGATCTTTTTCGAATTAGTTTGGAGTATAAATCTTACATAATGCCATTACAATGCAGTGCCGCTCAGGATTCTTGGAAAACCCAAAAATTAAGTCCCATTTGCCCAGTAATTTCACTAGCCAGCCGTAGTTAAACATTACTGCTTCACGGCAGAAATAGGCGCCGTTTTGATACCCATCTAGCCGGCATCCTTTGCAAAGGAGCCTCCCACTGGTACCTACCAATCATAATTAACATTATGAAACACTAAAAACATGTCACTCATTCAATATGAACCCAATGGGAAGTGTGTTCGCTGTTCGCCTTATAAGCGACACATTAATTATTTGTAAAACTTTTTTTTAGCGGTGTTGAGAGAAAATGTTAAACTCGCGTCAGTAAACATGGCCTGATCGAAAATTCGTAAGATAGTCGTTGAAATTATGGATTAAAGATTTATACACGTAACTAATTATAGTTCGGTTATTTCAACTTATCGTATGGTCATTGGATCATTGGTTGAATCATTGTGATTGCGAAGCCGAAACACCGCGAGGTCGTGGGATCGAGTCTCAGCCGTGAAATATTTTCACCGTTTATTATCGATGAAAGTTGATTTTTCTGAGAGATAAAGTTTTAAATTTAAAAGAATTTTACTAGTTCTGAAGTGTTTAATTTTTTATCTTTACATATGTAATTCTACTGTACGTGTGTTGACAGTGAACTCCTCCCAAACGGCTGGACCGATTTGAATGAATTTTTTTGTGTGTGTTCAAGTGGATTCGATGATGGTTTAGATTCACAATTGAACTACCTTCAAAACGGCTGGACCAATTTTAATGAGGTTTTGTGTTTCAGTGAATTAGAGATTGGCTTAGATTCTCAATTCAGTACACATAAAATTTTCCTGCCCGTATGTATGTTAGTGAACACATACTAACGGCTGGACCGATTTTCAAATTTAAGACGGGTGCTCTAGTGTAATATAAATTATATTTTTTGTGTACGATAACGCATTATATGAATATTGTATTTAACCACATAAATACTAGTACTTTTATACTGATAAATAAAGCAATTCATGTGAAATTATTCCCCAACCATTAAAAAAAAAAGTAAGTAAAAATGCACAACGTTAATGTTTAAGTTTTTACTTCTGCCGGTACTTCCGGAGTGCAACTCATTATTTTATTGCATAACACTGAGTGGGGATCAATTAATTTAAGATTTCATTTACCTATGTGTGTCACAACTTAATAAGATCACTTACCTTACTTCCAAATATAAAGCACAGCAGCAGGGTGACAGTGAGCTGCGTATGGCAGAAGAATATTATGTATAAGAGATCTGGGTTGGCTGGAGATTGAAGGAATAACCTGAAAAGCGATAGAAAATAAAGATCATCCTTATATGATAAAAAAAATTGTCAGTTATAGCAAAAGCATGTCGTTTTACTAAATATAACACCTAATTTTATGAAACACATATTTTTTTGTAACGAATATTGGATATTTATTAAATTGTCGGTAAAATATATTGACAACTTTAAAATAGGCATAGATTACGTATTTTTATAATATAAATCAAAATATGATCATTAAAAAATACGGAAAGAAGAATCTGTTTACAAACAACTGTTTAAATCTATTTCTGAATAAAATTATCAAAATAATACTTTTAAAACTAGCTGACCCGACAGACGTTGTTCTGTGCCTATATAACAAAAAAAAAAATACTGTTTTATAGGAATTTGTCAATAATTTTTCATTACATCAAGAATTATTTCGTAACGTATGCTCCTTGTTGTTATAATGGAATTGTTTCACAGCGGAACTGTCTAACCTTGCGTCAATAAATTCTCTCACAGAAAATATGTCCATACAAAACAAATATTGGAAATAAAAATAATTATGGGTCCCAGATCGACATAAAAAGTATCCTATCTCTCATGTAGGACTTAACTGCACTCCATGAAGTAATCCCCATTGAAATCCGTTCATTAGTTTAGGAGTCCATTGAGGACAAACATTGTGACACGAGATTTATATATATTAAGACTGGGAGATTTACATATTTTTGTAATATAAATCAAAATAATATGATCATTAAAAAAATTCAGAAAGAAGTATTTGTTTACGAACAACTGTTCAACTCCGATGTAAATAAAGTCTTACTTATAGATTTCTGAATATTTATATTATAAAAAAGAGCGGTTGGTAGAATTGAGAGTTGTCATATCTTGTCAATTTCTGAATTACCCAAGATATAAATAAAATACAAATACAAATAAAAATTATACTAAAAGAAATAAGAAAGACACTGGGATCACATATCATTAGTAAGTATTTTGTATTTTATTAATTCCAATGCAAAATAACACAAAGCGTATGTTACAAAATTTGAAAGATGCCATTGAGTGTCAAGATGCCACGCACAGAAGCATCTAATAGTTGCTGTAATAAAAAAGCTATTGTTCTTAGGTAGTGCGGTATCTAGTTGGAGCATAACGGAGACCAATCCTTAATCTAAGGTAATACTCTTGGAAACTAGCTTTCGTAAGATGTTTTTATGTTTTAAATGATTAGTTCTAAAGCTATTTTATTTTAAAGGATTCACACGTCCACATTGAAGCTTCATTTGAAATATAAATGAAATTGGGTAATATATGTTTATAAACTTTTATCATCGCGGAACTATAACATTGTAATTAATATGACGGGTACTCACGATATATATTTAATGAATTTAATGCCGATATTTCGGTCCAATTGCATGAATCGTCGTCGAGAAACCTGTGCAATATTGGCACTTGACACTAATAGTACACCAATCTGTCCAGGTGGCTCAAATACGTTATGGCCTTAGATACCCTAATTCAGCTCAAGAAAGTTAGCCACCCAGATTTTTTTTTTCTTTTATTTTTTAATTTTTTTTTATTACATCGTTAGTTCGCCATTTGTTCTTGATTGTTCTCTATAAGCATTTGTTTGTTCTCGTTTTTTTTTTAAATTTTGCAATTCATTAAAATTGCTTAGGTTAGGTTATGTTAGAACAGTTAAAACAACGCACGAGCCGAGCGTAGCGTGCCGCGGCAGCGGCCGGCGAGTACTAGAACCAAATAGTAGGCGTTTCCCCCCATTTTTAATTAATTGTTTTTAAATAAACAACAAAAGAACAACCAATTATTTATAGCGAACAATTAAGAACAAACTACGAACTAACGATATGCGATATTGAAAATTCAAAAATAGAAAAATTTTTTTTTTTGGGGGGCTAAGTTTGATAAGCCCCCTAATTCACGACACACACTACTGACGTCGTCCATACTTTCGGGCCTTTTGTTGCATTTGTACTGCAGAGACCACGGGATTCCATGTTTGCGCTAGTCTAAAACCATCCTCTCTATTAAAATTGTTAGGATTCTTCTTAATTTCTATAGCTTCTCTAACAAGCCGTGGGATATATTGACGTTCATAAAATATAAACAGGAAGACTCTCTGCATATGATTGGTCTGGAAGAACAAACTCTGGGGTATTGGCCATTTTCGCTGCTGTGATCAATCACTCCAGTCTTTTTTTTGGTCCAGTTACCACAGCCGATGTCCACGTACTATTGTAGTATTCTCTGTGAAATAACAGTCTTGGGTGTTCTTTTTCAGCCCTTATTTCTCTTATTGGCCTAGACTGAAAAGGGCATGTTTTCATGGACAAAATATTTTTTTTCCGTGTACGACTAGGACCTTGCATGTTTTTGCATTGTATTAGTATTTTTAGAAGGCGATTACTCAGTGACTATGCATGTTCTTCCTTAGAACGTTTTTGCGTTGCTTTCTACTTCTTTTACAGTACAAAATGGTATTACCAGTTTAAAAAAAATAAAAATGTGACATTGCATGTTCTTTCCCTGTGCCCTTCATATGTCGTGAGTACCCGTCATAATAATTACAACGGAATTGGGTAGTTCGAAAATAATCATCGATCATACCGTAAATTAAACATTAACTTGTTTGTAAAATTATTATTATCGATATATTATTAAGCTAGACCACTGTTCAGGCATTATCTATAAATAAATTTAAATGTTTTATAAAAAAATGGCTCTGTCGTAAATCCTATTACTCCACTGCTGAATATGTAAATGATCGGACAGCCTGGGACTAGATTGTGATTATTTTATAGCGATAGAAATGACTGTACAATATTGTATATTTTTATTGAAAAGAGCGCAAAAAAAAGAATGCTGGGAGAGTTTCTTGCGCCCCTTCTTCTCTCTCAGAGCGCCATTTGTTTCCGAAGCGGTAGTAGTATCTAGTAGTATAAGAAATGACATCAAAAAGAATTCTAAAGGAATCAATTTTGAGAAAATAAATGCCTTTTATGCCTTTTTATGCCTTTTAGAATAATAACTCGAACAATTCGTTGGTGTTTTACAGCAAGAGAACGCGGTATTGCGTGCCATATCAAGTTACATTGGCTGTTGAATCAGTCCCTCGAGTGAAGAGTAATATGAGTTGTGTTAGGTAATAGTGTGTGTAGGTGTTAGTAATATGAAGTGTGTCTCTTCATTAGTGACACACAAATGGTTCCTATTTTCATAATTATAACATGAACAAAGCATTCAAGAAGCATATGCTACCTTATGGTGTTGCAAGAGATTGTGGACGGCCGTGATCACTTAACACCGTCGGCTGGATTGTCTTCCTCTTCCATAAAAAAGAAATATATTGCCCAACAGTCATTATCGTACAATTAACAACTAAACCCACAATCGCACAAAAATAGAATGCTGGGAGAGTTTCTTGCGCAGTTCTTTTCTCTCAGAGCGCCATTTGTTTCCTAAGCGGTAATCAAAAAGAATTCTAAAGGAATCAATTTTGAAAAAATAAATGCCTTTTTATGCCTTTTTAAAAGGTCATCATAAATATCTACTAATATTATAAATGTAAGTTTGTTTGTTACGCTTTCACGCTTAAATCACTTAACGGATTTTGATGAAATTTAGTACAACGATAGACAAAAGCTTGGAAAAGGCTTTTTATTTCAAAAAATAAATTGAGAGAGGTGATGTAAGTTTGTATGGAAGTTCGTCAGTATCGAATTTGACACCATAAAACTTTGTATTTAGGCACTTGATTGGAAGTAATTTATAAGTATTTGATAGAGCATTTTTGAAACTTTGACCTACATGGGGATGAAATATGAAATTAAAGTTCACAGGGAAATACTATTAAAGAAACTGTCCACAATGACAAGGGATATGCGCTGTATGGTAGAAGAGCGCTGCCAGCGGCGGAAAGAGCAGTTTGTATGTGTATTATTTGCAAAGCATCCCAAAAATAAAAATAAAACCCACAGTAACAATTCCAGGCGGACAAAGTCGCGAGTAAGAGCTAGCAACTTATATAACATTAAAACATTAATATTAAGCAGTAATATTCAAATACTATTGTTTACGCTCATTAGAATTTGATTATCGTGCGAAAGGGACGGATGCGAACACGAGGCAAGAACATTTTGCTTAAGCAATTGAAATATAATTATTTTGCAAAAGGATTAATAACGTCAAGTTGGTTACATAATATTGTTAATTTAAAGGGGCACTTACCGGAAATACGACACTTCTTTTTCGAACCTTTATAACTTTATATCGTTATTTGGACAGCTTTTCAGTGAACACTTTCTTATTGCGTGGCGTTGTATTCAAAGCGCGGTGGAAACACAACTAAACGAAAACTCTGCCTAATGATTGTCAGTCTAGTTGTTTATTGTATATTCTATTATAGCCCTTTCTAACAAAGTATATAAAGTCCTTTTTCCTTTTTTAGCTACGTTGGAGGTTTCTTTTGAAACTGAATTAATCAAACAAATCATTTATTTTTTCATGACACTACAAAATAGTTGACACACGATACTCAACCTTATGGATTTATAGATCACTTCAGAAGTACACTTTTAAGTCACAAAATATTTCTTTAGTATCTTAGAGGACAAAATTTCACGTATTATTTAGTATCTTTGAGCAAACAATAAAAATACTATTAAAAACACGTTTTATATTATTAATAGTGTAGAAATACAGTCAAAATTGCACACATTTTAATCCTTCGAAAAAGTTTCTTATATAAACATAAAGTTTCACCAAAGACACAGTTTATAAGATATAAGATAAAAATTTTAGAATCATTTTTGTATTATTCTTGCGGGAAAAGTAGTCTTGGCGCTCGCTGTTGCGGTTGAAAAAGAGCCGTTTGCCCATTTAAAATTATGTGCGTGCATTGAGTGTGAAAAGTTAATTGTCGCACGCAAATGTTGTTTGAGTGCGAAAAGTTTACTTAGTAAAAGGTCATTCGCTTGAGTGGGTAACTTGTCGCACTTGATGCTAAATATACTATTGTGCGATAGTTGGGGTACTTTCAAGAAACTAGCCCAAAAAACGAGAAAGAACTCGAGCGTAATACCTATGCGATTTGATTAACTGACGCGTTATAAACGGCTAGCCTTTGAATGTAATTTTAAATATTTCTTATTTTTATAACAGATATCGACTCTTGATGGTTACATTATGGTAATTCTTTTTAATGTTATAAATGTTATAGTATTCTTAAGGAGGCTAGACGAAAATACTAAAAACGACCTAGCCACAAGTAATGACATCAATATCAATTCATCATATTAGCTATTATAGTTAGGGTTTAAGTGTAATTTAATGTTAACAGTAACGCTAACTTTAACGTAGACTGTGGAATGTGTTGCACCATCGCATTACTTGGCATAGCTAAAGTTAAAAAGTGAAATATAAAGTCGATATCGAATATTTATTTGAAACTTTTGACAGGTCGCTATTTATCATAGGTTAACAGTTAAAGTTATGACGTCATCTATAAACTGTCAAATGGTTCAACACAATTTTTGATTAACCGATACTTTAACATGATTGTTATTGTGTTAAAGTTAGGCTTAATGTTATTACGGTAGATAATTTCAAATGATAGATCTCTCATATTACGCTATTAAGTAATCACCGTTAAAATATTCATAAATTGAACACTTATTAAAGTATCCATGTCATCCTATTTTATTATAACTTAAAAAATGAAAGGGAAATACTTTGTCATGGTGATCAGTGAAAATGGCCGTCAAATTATATTTTAGGCGATTTGTGGATGATATTGTCGCAATCATGTGCATGGCTGAATCCCTTTCCCGTGACGTCACTACGATAGATCTAGTAATCAATCAGACAGCCACTTGGATTATACATCAATTTGTCACACTTAATAGGCAATTCCAGTTCTTCTTATCTTATGAATACCGAATTACCAGGATTATATCAAGAGTGAGGGAGGATTTATGATGCTCCGTTTGAGGAGGCTTATTAAGTAAACGAAGGAAGTTATATAAGAAATCTTCTTGTAATAGGAAAATTATAAATATTAAATTTTTCAATAAATAAATCTAATTCATTTAAAATTATGATTTGGTGTATACCGATAAGAAAAATAAAACTATAATAACTTAAAATTAAAGCTAGTAAACAGTGATTTTCATTATTACAACCTTAGTAAGGATTGGTCTCCGCTGCGCTTCAACTAGATACCGCAGGCGTAGTCGCAAAGTGCGGCAACTATTACTACACCCAAGTGGGCGTACCCGAGCCAGTTTCGAACAATTTGTGACGTTGCCGCATGTTGTGTTAAACTTAGCTAATAATTTAAAAACTAAAATGCCGGGTTGCGTAGTAAAACTTTGTAAAAATAATACTACAAGAAATAAGAAAGACACTGGGATCACATATCATCAGTAAGTATTTTGTGTTTTATTAATTTCAATTCAAAATAACACGAAGCGTATGTTACAAAATTTGAAAGATGCCATTGAGTGTCAAGATGACACGCACACAAGCATCGAATAGTTGCCGTTATAAAAAAGCTATTGATCTTAGATAGTGCGGTATCTAGTTGGAGCGCAGCGGAGATTAATCCTTAATCTAAGGTTACAACAGTAGAAAGAAGTAATTGGTGCTTATAACATAATATATTAGTTAATTTAGAAAGATAACATAAAGAGTAAAGGTTACACATTTATAATAAAGTAGCAGGCACTGTTCAGACGTTATCTTTAAATAAATTTAAAGGTTTCACTTAAGATAAGACTCAGCTGCAAATCTTACTTTTGAATAATGACTAAAACTTGGTTAGACAGCTTGGGAGTGGATTATACAGTAATACATAATATTATACAGTAAATACTAAATAGTGTTGCGTAGAGACGTCGCTTCATTGTGTGTCTTCTATCGCATTTATCACGGGGAGTGTTCCAAAGAGCTGTTCAACCTGATTCCTGCCACCGAATTCCACCTTCGCACGACACGCCACAAGTTAGGATATCATCCCCACCATCTGGATGTGTGGCGGTCCTCCACATTGCGATTTACAAGGACCTTTCTTCCACGTACTACAAAGCTGTGGAATGAACTTCCTTGTGCGGTGTTTCCGGGACGATACGACATGGGTACCTTAAAAAAAAGCGTGTACACCTTCTTTAAAGGCCGGCAACGCTCCTGTGATTCCTCTGGTGTTGCAAGAGATTGTGGGCGGCGGTGATCACTTAACAATTACAGGTGACCCGTACGCTCGTTTATCCTCCTATTCCATAAAAAAAATACCAAAAATATCGTATAATATCGTGTGAATTATAATAAAAAGCTAATGTGAAAAGGAGCGTTAAATTAATATAGAAAGCTGTTTCTCCTTTCACAAGAGCGCCATTTATTTCAAAGTGCGGTTATAATACTTTAACTGATTTCGAGGAGCATTTGACATAACCAAATATTAAGAAAAAAAGGATTATGTGGTTTTATGAAACCATGGTAAAAGTGAAGCATTTTTTCACATTATAGACATTTAACTAAAAATAGCGTGGAGCACTGGCACAAATGAGTAATATTCTATACACTACACGGTCAGCTGCTGCGAACTATAGGCGCCGCCCGACTGTCACGCGTCATGCGAGACACAGACGAAAAAGTTTGAGACGATGTAATAAAAGTTTCACTTTAATATACCCACATTAACTCACAATATTATCTTATATATAAAATTCTCGTGTCACAATGTTCGTTCCCGTACTCCTCCGAAACGGCTTGACCGATTCTCATGAAATTTTTTATTGCATATTGGGTAGGTCTGAGAATCGGCCAACATCTATTTTTCATTCCCCTAAATGTTAAGAATGGTCCACACGATTTTTTTATTTTTTTGACATTTTTTTTAAATTTGTTTGATTATGAGTCAGCATTAAAAAATACATACAACTACAAATTTTCACCCATCTACGATCAACAGTTACTTTTGTATCGCGATTTTAATATCGGCAATACAACGTTTGCTGGGTCAGCTAGTTATTAATAGAATTGTAGTCATATTAATCTAAATATACTTAGTCTGGCCATAAAAACTGTCACAATTAAATAAAAACAAAATACTACATTTGAATTTGGAATCTGTCATTTCTATATGATTGTTGATTGAGTTTTCTGGCCCCCATATATTATACAATATTTTGTGATATTAATATGGAGTGGGGTGATAAAGAGAACCGAATCGCTGTGGTTGCATTACACAAAGCTGGAGCCAAATGCAATTTTTAAAACCCTCCATACGCTTGGTATTAGTAAAATGTTGGTGTAGCGGGCTATTAATAGGTACAATGAGACCCCCTCTGTTAGTGACAGAAAAAGATCTGGTCGTCCACACTACGTTCGTACGAAAAAAGTGGTCAAAGCAGTAAGGGAAAGAATTCGAAGAAATCCTGTGCGAAAGCAGAAGATTTTATCTCGCGAGATGAAGATAGCACCTAGAATAATGTCACGTGTTTAAAAGATGACTTATAGTCATAAGTCAGCCTAGAAGTGACGTACTGGTCATTTCTTAACTGTTAATTTAAAAAAGAATAATGTGGTAAAAACGGAACAACTACTGAAGCAGTACGCAACGGGTGGTCTTGTATGTGGTTTTTTTTTACAATTGAGAAACATTTTAACAAACAAATGACCGTATTTATGCTCAAAACTCTAAGGAAGCTTCCCAATTAGTCGACGGAGTGCAACGTGGGCACTATCCGACTTCAGCGACGGTTTGGTGGGGCATTAGCTATGAAGGAGTGACTGAGCAATACTTTTGTGAAAAAGGTATCAAAACATCGGCACAAGTGTATCAACATACCATTCTTGAGAAGGTAGTGAAGACCCTTTACAACACCATGTTCAATAACTAAAAAGGGTCCTTCCAGCAAGACTCGGTGCCAGGTTATAAAGCTCGGCCTACGCAGTCTTGGTTGGCAACAAACGTTTCGGACTTCAACAGAGCTGAAAACGGGCCGTCATCTAGTCCCAATCTTAATCCACTCGATTATGATTTATGGTCAGTCTTAGAGAGTACGGCTCGCTCGAAACACCGTGATAATTTGGAGTCCCTAAAATAATCAATACAATTGGCAGTGAACAATTTTGTGCTTCTATTGATAACTGTTTAAAAACAAAATGTACAAAAATCTCACAATTAAAACAAATCTGAAAACACATTCACATTTGATGTGTGTGTTTTTTGAGAGGGTTTGAATTTAGTTATTAATCTTTAGACTGCGTGTGCTTGTCACATCAGTCTGATTACAATCTTCCACTTTATGACTTATGAAAAATAGCAATAATATGTGTTAATATAGTACGGAACTCAAACAATACACATTGTCAAACATATACTTGACCCACTCCGAAGTCGCCTCAAGCCGCACAAATGTATTTTAATGAGGGCTCTATGAGGTTAAAAGTAAAACGTTATAAAAGACACTTAAACTCTCGGAGAGCATAAAACTGTGATGAAACATTTGGAGAGCATCAAAGTTCCCAGTTTTAATCTCTCGAGAGATAAATTTTTGTTCATTAATATTCTACCTTCGTAATTTTCTAATTTAATTAAACGAAAACGATCAAGTGTTGAGAGAGCTTCGAAGCACCGAAAGGGCCCAAAATAGTACTGTGTACAACTTCAATTTAGCTGTAATTAATATTATCTTACATCATTTATACGTCTAGATAGATAGTTAACCTCTATTTTGAGCAATGGTTGTGCGTGCACTCTAACACAAAGTGACATACAAATCGCGACTGTAAGGCCCAGAACACACGGTGAAACGCAAATGCAACAAAACCCTTTTGAAATTATTGATTTGAAACCACTTTCAACCATTTTCCACACACGCTGCAACCACAATCATTTCGGTTTTCGCTGAGAAATACGTGTGCATAATGAGTTCTTCAAGTGACGAAGAAATTGTGGTTATGTATTTGTATCTTAGACAAAGAAGAAGGCGCAAAAAGAGAACTATGTGGATACATCCCTACATTGAGAAGAATATCAACTGTCGTATGTTTGTGGCTGCCAAAGAATTACAAGAAACTGATAGAATGCTTAATCAGTCTCAGTCTTGCGAGAGTAGCTTTATTGTGTGATATTATACAAGCAAGGATATTTTTGCACTTGTAACACAAGTTTAATGTTGTTTTATTCGTCGTCAGCCATTTTGTAAAAAATACGCCAAGACAAAAAATGAATGAAACGCAACGCGAGTTTCCTGCACGCCGGTTTCAATGCGACTGATTTACACCGCGTTTCAAACCGGTTTCAAACTGGTCGCGTCATGTGTGGTCTCTTTAAGGAATCTATGGCAGAAACTTAAATGCAACTCATAAGTAACTAGTAGTTGCAGTTTCGTTGCATGTGCGTTTCACCGTGTGTTCTGGGCCTAAGACGCAGCTTGTCACTCACACTAAAGAAATATTTTTTTTTTATTTATAGCTAATAACCTAAATGTCGATTTTCACGTCTCTAACTTCAAAAACATAGCACTTTCATACAACCTTCAAATCCCCCTTTCACCACCTTAGGGGAGGAGTTTCTCAAATTCATTTCTTAGCTGACATCTACGTCCTAGAAAGAACCTACCTTCCAAATCCCAAGTTTGTAGGCTTTGTAGTTTTGGAGATTTCGTGATGAGTCAATTACCGGTGGAAATCTCTTTTGTATATATAGATATAGAATAAATTAAGATAATCTAAAAAATACTTGAAGCTTGCGATTTAGAGTTTTAACGTTTTATATTAACACTAACTCACCCGGCAAACGTTGTTTTGCCACATAAATTATATATGTAAATCTTCCTTGAGCTTCAACGAATCTATTACAAAAGATTTCATTGAGATCGGTGGAATAGTTTAGGAGTTATTAGGGAACATACAAACATACATTCTCTTTTATATAATTATATATATATATATATAAGTCTAGCTGACCTGGCAAACGTTATTTTGCCATATAAATTATATATGTAAACCTTCCTTCAGCTTCTTCTTCGCAATCTTAATAGATTCGTTGAAGCTAAACTAAAGACTTCATGGAGATCGATCGAATAATTTAGGAGTTATTAGGGAACATACAAACATGCATTCTCTTTTACATATATAAGACTAGCTGACCTGGCAAACGTAGTTTTGCCATATAAATTATAAATGTAAACTTTCCTTGAGCTTCAACGAATCTAATACAAAAGATTTCATTGAGATCGGTCGAATAGCTTAGGAGTTATTAGGGAACATACAAACATACATTCTCATTTATATATATAGATATATTAGCTAACACAACATCGAGAGGAAATATTTCAGTCAAACTGCTAAATTTGCAACGTGATCAACTTTTGAAAATTTTCAAGAGTTATTCAAATCGCGATTGAATTCAAAACTTGAAATAGTTTCAAACAAATTTCAACAGCATTTGTAAACTTTCCAGGTTCACAACCGTACAAGTCACGCCACAAATTGTATTTTGTTTTTAAATAAAGATTATTTGTGTTTGTGTTATACAGAAAGTAAATTGATTTGATTGAAAGCTTGTTTGCTTCTTTTGAACCCACATAAAATTTATCAATTTAAAATTCAAAATAAAGTTTCAATTCAGCTTGCAAGATTTGCAATTGGACATGGTTCCTGACGAACGTTCCAAGACACAAACAACACATCTTAAGGAATTTGTGTTTAAAGTTTAATAAATATATATTCCATACATGTGGGCTGGGATACTAAGTCATGATGTCATTTAAAGAGTCACTCAGTAGGGCTGCCATTTTTTGTCAGTCCGATAATATGAATCACCTGATCAGTTTTGTGTTCTTAACTCAATTTCGACATGATTGTGGTTTGGAACGTTTTTCTGGAATTGCGTCCAATTGCCGTTAATGAATGGCTTTTAAAAAATGTTTCTTCTTTAAAGGTTGGTGCTCAACCATTGTTATTTTTTGTTTCGTTAAGAATACACATTGCTTAAGTTCATAAGCTTCGTATACTAGCTTAATAGACAAATACTCTCATCATTACGGTGAGACTAATTTAAAATGTTCATGTGTGCTAATTTTACAGATGTGTTAGTTAGTTAGTGAAGTGTGTAGTATTTTGCTTTTGGTCAATCCCTATGACAAATATTGATAAACGGCGTCATATTCACGTATACAATATTATTTTCTAACACCTTTATTCTTAAATGTTTATAATCTTAAGAAAATAATATGTTCTACGAAAATAAACATCACGAAAGTAGTATTGAAGATTCAGTTTTTACCTGTGAAATTCTTTAGTCGAATTGTGTCTCATGTAACAACACAATCTAATACAGAACACGACACAATTGAATTTTTTAATTAATATCCGTTAAAACACAGGGGGCTTACTCCTCGATCGAAAATCGATTTTCGATATATCGTGGCATTAGTCGTGTCGAATCCTACTCTTAGTAACATCGTATAGCAAAGTAAGTTTGACAAAATATGTGGCACGTCAACGTCACACATTGTTCGAGTCTGGCTCGAGTTCGCCCAATTCAGCGTAGTGTTAGTTGCCCTATTTTTGCGACCAATCCTTAATCTAAGATGTCACACTCGTTATACTCACATGGATATATTGAGGAATACAGACAGAAGGAACTCGTTATAGATAGCCATGGAGATGAACCGGCTCTCGTTGAACTCCGAGGGGGCCTTCCGCACCATGATACACAGGCGGATGCCCCACATAAGAAATATTACTTCAACTGAAACAAATTATAATGATAACATATGGTCTAAACAAATTGTTATGTTTTAAAGTGA
>CATIXQ010000041.1:4439713-4449785 GCA_949711755.1 Leptidea juvernica
TCTACCTCTAGTAAGTTAAACTAAGGATAGATAGGTTATTGATAACGGACGTTAATAAAGCAAGCATTTAATGTGAGGTTAGTAAGAATCTCATCTGATTGGAAGTAGTGCCTACGAATTTAATATGAGTAGTGATGGTATTTTATCTTAGTAGAAGTAGACAGAAAGTATTTAGTGAGTGTAGTGAGATAAACAAGAACTTAATGTGAGTAGTGAGAGAATGTGTTAAAGTTCCGGGCTTGTTTTGTGTCGCGGCGGACTGTCGTTTGGTGACCGCATGGATGACCGCAACGGAAATGAATGTGCGCAAAGTTCTATGCTTCCGCCATATGTCGCTACCGTAGAGCTCACATCATATTTCATATCTATTGATAGTTCTCTGTACAACTATAAAATTAGTTGTATTTATATGTGATACGTGACTATGCTGCTGCCATCCGCCAGCAACCCAGAAAGCGGACTGTGCTGATTACAGAAAGTGAAAGCGGGCACGCCCGCAAGGAACCCGCTTGTAGAACTATGTCGAAGGGTCAGACCGACAAGGATGGCTTCATTAAGGTGGAGCGAAAGAAGAGGAGGCCTCCTAGTCATAATCAATGTGGCACAGCACCGATAGGACAGAATCAGCCCCTGCGTTCCGTAGTCCCAGCGGCGTATATCTACGTCTCTTGCTTTCACCACACCACCTCTGACATTGTTCAGTACTTGGTGGAGAATACAAGGTCCCAGTTGGGGGTCGAAAAGTTGGTGACGCGTCACGCAGTAGACTTTAACTCTATTGTTGTTCGCGTCCCGACAGAACATATTATATCGAACTGCCTGGCTGGATTTGAAGTTGTGGCCGAAGGGGGTCGTATTCCGCAAGTATCGTGGACGTCACCGACCGCCGGAAGTTAGCGATCCCACGACCCACATCGACGCAAAATGTGAAGTAGATTTATGTTATATAATTATGTATGTTAGATTATAAGGTATTTATTTTATGGGCCTTAGCCTGAAATAAAATGATTTATTATTATTACTATAGGCACATAAGTGAAATTGCTAGAAACTGTCACAACCTATTTTTTAACTTGTATTCAATGACGTTTTGAACGTCTGATTGCGGAATGGAAAAAGTTTGCTCAATGATAATGTAAGGACACTTTACTCCGTATTCGTGTGTCAACTCTCACTATCCGAATCGGGTTCTAAATTCAACATACTTTACCTGAACTTAAAAAAAATAGTATATTACGGACCTAGGGAGAAAAGTAGGTCATTCTCAACCGTGGATTATTAACAATCGCGGGTGGCAATGTCCTACTTATCTCACGTGGTGCGTATACGATTTTTTTCCCACTTGGATGAAAAGGTCGCTTTTGGTCGTCTTGCCGGGATAGAATCGGCCACTTTTGTCCCTCGTACCGGGGACTAAAAGCAAGTTTTTAATGCAGGTGCGGAAAAATGTTTTACATTGCTGCTTATTGACAAAGAATATTTTAAACAAGTGAAGTAATGCGGCAATGTATAGATATAGCAGCCGAGCTTATTATGGTGAGATTTATGGCATTTCCCATATTTCGGCTTTGTTTTTATAAGACGTGATTTGTTTGTATGTATAGAACGCCATTGGTTGTATTATTAACCGACTTCAAAAAAGGAGGAGGTTCTCAATTCGTCGGTTTTTTTTTATGTTTGTTACCTCAAAACTTTCGACTGGGTGTACCGATTTTGATAATTATTTTTTATTTGAGAGCTATTTTTTATTTTTGCCCTGTGCTGCCCCGGGGCGTAAAAAGAATAGGGTAGTCCCAGGTCCAAGGGTGTCGTAAGAGGCGACTACGGGCTTTTTGAAAGTGGGAGAGTCACGCTGCTGTCTTATGACGTCAGCACAATCGGGCCAGACTCGTCCGGGTTACTTACCACACTCGCACAGAATACCGGCGTGAAGTAGCGGCCTAGTGCCGCTATGTTTCGCATAGGTTAGTGTCGAGGACCGGAGGCCATTCCCCCCCGTCCTTCCCCCCCCCCCAACAAAATATGAGAGCGGTCCTTAAAAAGAAATTACCCCAGGAGGGTACCGGCTCTTGTAGAGCCGGAGAATCCCTCCCCGAGCATTCGCGCTCGGGCTGCCCCTCGTATTCTGGGGAGGGCACAGTACCGCGTATGTCACAGGACAAACAGGGCAGCAACACCACGGCACCCCGCTCCACGCTTAATGTGGACTTTTGTAACATCCGGGGAATTCACTCCAACTTAAACGCCGTCCACCACCACCTTGAGACGGCGCAGCCGGCCTTGTGTTTCCTTACGGAGACGCAGATATCTCGACCTAGCGATACGTCATATTTAACGTACCCCGGGTACAAAATTGAGCATAATTTCATGCCTCATGCCGGGGTATGTGTGTACGTTAGGGAGGATATCTGCTGTCGCCGTCTCGGCAATTTTGAGGGTAGGGGCCTGTCTACTCTCTGGCTCCGCGTAGATTTAGAGGACCGCGTCCGCATCTATGCGTGTGTCTACAGGTCCCATAGTGGTAACGCAGAAACGGATCACCTCATGGGCTGCGTTCAAGCGGCATTTGATGACGTGCTTGCTCAGATCCTACCCTTGGGGCAGGGTTTGTTTCCTTTCGGATGATCCTAGTGCCTGCGCCGTTGCAGTAGCCGATGTGATACTGCAGGGCATGGATATTTTTATACCAAGCTCTGTAGTACCGATCGGTGGCAGATCACAGCCCTGGTTCGATGCGTCAGTTAAAGCAGCATCTGACTGCAAAAAACAGGCGTATCGCACTTGGGTTGCGGCGCTGGGCTCAAAGGATCCGAACTGCAAACTTCTCAAGAGGAAATATAACCGTGCCTCCAGATTTTTTAAGCGGCAAATCGCCCGTGCGAAATCGAAGCACGTCGTCAAAATTGGCGAGCAGCTTTCCAGTTACCCGACCGGAACACACAAGTTCTGGTCGTTGTCGAAAGCTGCTCTTGGTAACTTCAACCAGCCGTCCATGCCGCCGTTGCACATGAGGAATGACACCCTGGCCCATACGGCAAAAGAGAAAGCCGATCTCCTGTGCACTCTTTTTGCCTCCAACTCGACTCTTGACGACAACGGAAAAACACCGCCGACCATCCCGCGGTGTCAGAGCTCCATGCCTGAAGTACAGTTCCGACAGAAAACTGTTAGGCGAGCTCTGTTTTCGTTGGACGTCAGGAAGTCGAGCGGGCCGGATGGCATTTCTCCAATCGTGCTTAGAACGTGTGCCCCTGAGTTGACGCCGGTGCTAACGCGTTTATTCCGGCACTCTTATTCAAAAGGCGTAGTCCCTGATTCATGGAAGTCAGCCCTTGTCCATCCGATCCCAAAAAAAGGAGACAGTTCGGATCCGGCAAACTACAGGCCTATTGCTATTACCTCCCTACTCTCCAAAATTATGGAGAGCATAATTAACCGCCAGCTCTTGGTATACCTTGAGGGTCACCAGTTGATCAACGACCGGCAGTACGGCTTTCGCCATGGTCGGTCGACTGGCGATCTTCTGGTATACCTAACACATAGATGGGCGGCGGCTATTGAAAGCAAGGGGGAAGGCCTGGCAGTTGGTCTGGATAGAGCGAAGGCCTTTGATCGTGTATGGCACAAGGCGCTCCTCGCAAAACTTCCATCATTTGGGCTTCCCGAGAGCTTATGCAAGTGGACCTCCAGCTTCCTCACTGGGCGCAGCATACAGGTCGTTATCGACGGTTATTGCTCGAATCCCAAGCCCGTGAACGCTGGAGTGCCCCAAGGCTGTGTGCTATCTCCCACGCTGTTTCTTCTGCATATCAATGATATGTTGGACACCGCCAACATGCATTGCTATGCAGACGACAGCACTGGTGATGCCGTATACACGGGCCATGCAGGTCTCTCTCGGGAAAACGTCGACCAGTGCCGGGAGAAACTTGTGTCTTCTATCGAGTCCTCTCTCGAGAAGGTTGCGGAATGGGGTAAGTTGAACCTTGTCCAATTTAACCCCCAGAAGTCTCAAGTTTGCGCGTTTACCACTAAAAAAACCCCATTTGCCATATCACCGCTCTTCGAGAACACTTCCCTTAAAGCCTCGCCTAGTATCGGAATACTGGGTCTCGAAATCTCGAGCAATTGCCAATTCCGTGGCCATCTGGAGGGCAAAGCCAAACTGGCTTCAAAGAAACTGGGCGTCATAAATAGAGCACGGCAATACTTCAAGCCGGCCCACATTCTAGCGCTCTACAAAGCGCAGGTCCGGCCTCACATGGAGTATTGCTGTCATCTCTGGTCTGGCGCACCCCAGTATCAGCTCGATCCATTTGACCGCGTGCAACGCAGAGCAGCTCGAATTGTCGGGGACCCAGTACTCTGTGAACGGCTGGATCACTTGGCGTTGCGTAGAGACGTCGCTTCATTGTGTGTCTTCTACCGCATTTATCACGGGGAGTGTTCCGAAGAGCTGTTCAACCTGATTCCTGCCGCCGAATTCCACCTTCGCACGACACGCCACAAGTTACGATATCATCCCCACCATCTGGATGTGTGGCGGTCCTCCACAGTGCGGTTTTCAAGGAGCTTTCTTCCTCGTACCACGAAGCTGTGGAATGAGCTTCCTTGTGCGGTGTTTCCGGGACGATATGACATGGGTACCTTCAAGAAAAGCGCGTACACCTTCCTTAAAGGCCGGCAACGCTCTTGTGATTCCTCTGGTGTTGCAGGAGAGTGTGGGCGGCGGTGATCACTTAACACCAGGTGACCCGTACGCTCGTTTGTCCTCCTATTCAATAAAAAAAAAAAAAAAAAAAGCTGGTGCTTCCCGAATGGTCCCATTGTAAATGGTCCAGATCTGATAGTGGAATCCATGAGAAAACCATAAAAGTCTTAAAATTTGCTGTACCTTCGTATAGCAAAGTGGATGATAAATTTACGAATAACTCAATATCGCGCCAACCGATTTCGATGATTCATTTTTATTGGAAAGGATACACATCAAAGATAGTTTGGTGAGAGTTTGGTTAGGTTCGGATTACGGAATCCATGACAAAGTAACGGAACACTGTCTGTAATCAAATTACAAAGTACTTACGTTCTTTGCTGCATTGAAAAATTTAGTATATTTACACATATTTAGACAAATTGTTAGTTAGTGTACTTCAAATTCACTAAAATCATAAAATAAAATACAATAAACAACCGCCTTCAAAAACACTATTCCAAAACAATAGATATAATGTGCACTAAAAAGTATAAATATAATTGCGTATTTTTATACAATCTAATTAATTAATCTTATTCTAGTTACGATTATTGTAATTTTTGGAGTCGGTGTCATCCAAGATAGGTTTGTAACTACATACATAGTTATAGGTGAGATGTGCTTGAGTCGTGAGGAGGCGAAAGGCGAGAGCGGGTTGCAAAGGAAGGACACCGATTCCGAAAATAACAATAATCGTAACTAGAATAAGATTAATTAACTAGATTGTATAAAAATACGCAATTATTTTTATATATTTTAGTGTACATTATATCTATTGTTTTTGGAATAGTGTTTTTGAAGGCGGTTGTTTTTTTGTTAAAAATTTTTTGTAAACTTATTTAGCAGATGTTCATGGACAAACTTTGAGCTCTGATTTGATTTGAATTGAATAATTTAGCCTTCCTGTATTAAGTGTCAAATTGTTATACATTCCTACCTAGCAATAAGTTTTCATTACGGCGATAATTAAATGTTTTAACTTAAGTGATTCTAAATTTATTTGAGTATCTTTTCTTTTGTACTGGGCTCTTCAAAATGAAATATGTTTAACAAATTCTTAATACACAAATAAAATTTTACAAACAAAATTTTATGAACGATGCGGGATTCGAACCCACGACCTCCGGCGTTTGTTGTCAAACTCTCATTTTATAACGAGGCGGTACTCGAACGGTTAGCTCAGTTGGTTAGAGCACCGGCACGTAACACCGGAGGTCGTGGGTTCGAATCCGACATCGTTCATAAAATTTTGTTTTTCAAATTTTATATGTGTGTTAATCCTAGAAGTGAGGGTTATCGCTTTAAGAACATAACATATTGTTTAAATTATTAATACCTCAATATTGTCGAAGTTTTCAACATAATATAAAACCGAAATTTCTGGAAAAGATTAATATCATATCAGTAAATGCCAATATTGGCATGTTCATACGAATGTGGCATATTACTGAGTAAGAATGGCTTTGTACAATTGAATACGGTTTCAGGAATTGCTAACTACGAGTTTTTTCAATGTACCTAATATAATACACGTGTAAACCATTTAGTATTTGACGTTCGAGTTTTTTTTGTCCCATCACTTTGTATATATTGTAATTGAAATTATTTGTATATTGCATTTAAAATAAGAAATTGTTATACCTAATCTGTTTTGAAAAGATTATTTTATTTACATTAAAGTTTACAAAAGAAAATACTTAAAGCTAGCATCAGAAAACCACACGGGCTTGTAATATATGCTAACAAAGAGTTAAATCTAGGTACATTAACTACAGAACATAAGTGGCAGTTAGATAAATTGTATATATATATTTATTTTAAGTGGCTTAAAAAGTATGATTTCAGTTTTTTCTTAATATTACGAGGATTTATACAGTTCCGTATATCAGTGGGTAATTCATTAATTAACCTTAGAGTTTCTTGCTCGTTCTTCTCTAAGGAAATCTGCCTTCCGAATGAGCTGTATGCAAAAACAAATGATATGTTTCAAGTGTTATATGATTTACCTATGAAATAAAATATTTTTAATTTCAATAAAATACTTCTTTTATATTCAGGAGGGTCAAGCTAAATATTGCTAACAAATGTAAGTAATAATCCAAATTTTTCTAATACCTCTAATTTAAACTTCGACGTTATAATAACTAAGTAATTAATTTATCATATTCATTAACCCCCTTATTCATAATGGCCCGCTAACTTTAAACAGCCGCTAAGGAGTGTTTTTTGTCATTCTGACTTAGGTTAATAGAAGACAGAGTGAGAATTAGCAATCCTTTAAGTTAGCAGACTATTTTGAATGAGGGGGTAAATATTTAGTTTTAAGTAAGGATTCTCTTTAGTGATGTTATTTGTATAATATAATTAGGAACAGAAAAGTCAAGATGGTGAAGTTATGTTATTCACAAATAAAACTGAAAACTAAATTTTACGAACGATGCGGGACTCGAACCCGCAACCACTCACGTTTTTGTTATTCACTCTAACAAAGACCCTGTATGTATATTTAATTTTTGCATTCTACTTTAAGTTCCATGAATTAAAGTGTAAATATCAACTGAATTTAACATCTGTTCATGAAAAATATATAAAAGTACTTATTTGCTGGTGTAAATTTTGTCGCTCGACAAAATAAAGCTAATATTATACCTTTCAATAAAGAAGCTTCCATATTTACAAAGTTTATGTTTTGTAAGCGAAGGCTTACTGGAATATGTGTTTGATATCCTGAAGACTGAACATGTAAAGAATCTAAAATTTTTCAATTTTCATTGAATAATAATAATCAACCTCATCAGTCAGAAATATTATCGCCAATAATAGCCAGATAATATAATATTATAACTTGCTGACCCAGCAAACGTTGTCTTGCCATATAAAGTAAAAAAAATTTGTGTTTAAAACATAGATAACGACCGATTCTAAGGCCTACCAAATATATCGCACATAATATTTATCGTACTACAATAATTATTGTTTTCGTTTACCATCTTGCAACCACTGCGGATACAGATCCGCAGGATGGAACAGAATAATATAAAAATCTGAAATTGTATGTATTTTTCAATGGTGAATCATAATAAAATTAAAAAAAATAATGTCAAAAAAATAAAAAATATACTTAGAGGGTAGCCCTTATCATTTAGGAGTGTGAAAAATAGATGTAAGCCGATTCTCAGACCTACCCAATATGCATACAAAATTTCATTCAAATCGGTTAAGCCGTTTCGAAGAACTTTGGTAAGGATCACATTTGTGACATGCAAGTGAGTTGCGGAAATAATATTTGAATTTATCCAAATTTTGTTACACTCTTGCTAATTTATTGTCTGTTTTCGTTGACTTCTTTTTGCCTCTTTTTAAGTCGCTTTGCCTTTTGAGATTGTACTTTACTATACTATCACTGTCCGCTAGTTGGGAAACAAAATTATTTATGTGATTTGACATCCGCATTGGTCTTTTGATTTTAAGAAATTAAAGTTGGTGATTTACTCTCACATAGTCCATTCTTAGATAAGCAATTAAATGATGTAGTGTTGTATGTTACAAATATTCGAATCGTTTACATTTGAAACGTTGCTATATCACAATATTACTGTTTTTTACTGTTCCCCTAGTTGAAGCCCGTAGGTCCATATTGGTTTGAGCATCGCTGTGTTGTTAGTTATTTAAAATAGCTACTGTTTCACAGCGTTGAATTGTGTCCAATCGTCTAGTATATTTCTCACACCCTAACACTAAACTGCTTACGTTTGGGCTATATTTATTTCCGCCAGACGCATTCCCAATAAATTAGCATCATCAACTTGAGGAATATTCTCAGTATATAGTTGAACTGTAGGAAATATTTGTTAACGCGTTGTTAAGTTGAGTAGACTTGTTTTGGTTTACTTTTAATCTGTTTACTTCCATAAACTTCCTTTCTGACAGATCTGGCTGGAAATCAGCTAAGAGCTGCACTAGTTTATCATGTTTTGCTTAAAGGCCTGTTATGTTTGTAGTATGTGTGTATAGGTGGGCAACGAACACAAGGTTAAGAACTGGACCTAAGATACCTCCTTGGTGCAGCCCTGAGCGAATAAAGCACATTTTGGAATATGTTTATTACACGCAACTTCAAAACATCTAGCAGTGAGATACAATCGAACAATGGAGATGAAAGAATGCGGAATGTATTATTTAGTTAATTTTTAATAATAATCCATCATGCCAAATCATTTCGAACGCCTGGGAAAAATCAAAATATAGCTGAGCAATACTTTCTAATCCTCAGAAATATTTGTATATGTGTAAGCCTATGAACTTGTTCTATGGTGCAATCAGGGTGCAATACAATGATGCGTATCGTATCCTGATGAAGTTGCCTCGGTACTGTAGCGCGTCGGCCATGTTCGCCGAGGCCAGAGTACCGGATTTCTTTGCGATCATGAGATCGCGTATCGCAACATTCTGGAGCCGTTTGCGAGAATCCAAGAATGAGATCCTGAGCACGCTGGCTGGGTGTCTGGATTGCTCAATTAACAAGCATTGGCGTTCAGTGCACCAGGAGGCTAATAGGAAATAATAGACCTGAATACAGAATTGTATTTTAATTTATTTAATTTTAAATTTAATTGTATTATATAATTTTACTTTATACATATATTATTGTAATTTTAACTGGGTGCATACCTTTTAATAAAGATATTATTATTATTATTATTATTATATTATTATGGTGCCAAATTGTTTTATTAGTAAGTACCTATGACTTATTCTTTATTTGTTTCGCAGAATCCTGTTGGACACATTTGGAACTGATATTTATAAAATTGCAAAGTATTGCTGAAGTACAATTGATATATGTAAGGTATATGTATTCTGTAACACAACTTCGAAATTGTACTTTGAATAATGTTATCATTTGTTTTTATTTTTGTGGTGGTGATTTTGTTCCAAATTTAATAGAGATTCCACTTATTTGGATGGAAAACAATTTCTTTGTTTCGCCATGTTTGCTTGAAACTCCGTATAAAATTGGTCCAACGCTTCGGATGTGAGTCGCTACAGGTTGGCAAATAAAAATAATAATATTTTTCATGTAAGTTCACAAAATTTACATTCAAGTTGCAAACCTTCTGACAGAAACTTTAGAAATACAAGGAGCTACTTTCTGAAAGAACGTTCACCGCACACGTTGCAATGCAATTATTTATTAGGGCTTAAATCTAGGCGACCTGTCATCTCCAGAGGCAGCTCAGGAGGCACTTGTTACAAATTGTATAGAAAGGCTACTTTAGTGTGGTGCAAGGAAATCTTATAAAATATTACAGAACACCT
>CATIXQ010000041.1:4449795-4486686 GCA_949711755.1 Leptidea juvernica
ACTTTAGTGTGGTGCAAGGAAATCTTATAAAATATTACAGAACACCTTGAGACGAGGCATTTAAGAAAAGATCAAAACAATTTGTTATGTTTTTAAAGTGATAACCGTCACTTCTGGGATTAATTACACAAATACAATTTGAAAACAAAATTTATGAACGAGCGTGAGCTCTTCCAACTGAGCCAAACGTTCGCGTGACGTATAGTTGATAAATATTGTATGCTTTGTTCAGCTCTCAGGCTGTAGCGCACGGAACGCGAGAAGTCACGGGTTCGAGTCCCGCATCGTTCATAAATTTTGTTTTCAAATTTTATGTTCATAAGAAAAGATTATTATTATTTATATTGCGTCGTTTGTACAGCTTTCAGGTGTTCACAAAGTGAATGTATTTATGGCTTCAATTGAAAAAACCTGATGGTATTGGATTGATACGTTCTCCCCATTACAATGCAGTGCCGCTCAGGATTCTTGAAAAATCAAAAATTCTGAGTCGCACTACAATTGCGCTTGTCACCTTGAGACGTAAGATGTTATGTTACATTTGCCCAGTAATTTCACTAGCTACGGTGCCCTTCAGATTATCACACAATAATGCTTACACATTCGTGTTTGCAACAAAAACCATTTGCTCAGTTTTTTCTCTAGCAGCGACGTCCTTCAGACCGAAACACAATAATGCTTACATATTACTGCTTCATGGCAGAAATAGGCGCCGTTGTGGTACCCTGAATCTAGCCGGTGTCCTGTGCAAAGGATTCTATTAGTGCTCGAAAATCCATCTATGTGTTTTAATAGATTATTTTATCACTATCGTTTCTTATATATACCATTAATACTTTCTAATTTTTCAGTTGTAGAAGCTTCTTATTATATAGGTACACCTCCGTAATATATAAAATCAATCACAATGGAATTGTCAGGGAATTTCATAGAACCAAACTTTCTACTACTCTATCGGGTCAAAATCATGTTTTTACTTATTTTGACTAAGCCTGCAAGCGCGTTTGTCTTTATTTGCAATAAAAAACTCTCATTTTCACACTACTACTTTCATTGTGTGTCTTCTACGGCATTTATCACGGGAAGTGTTCCGAAGAGCTGTTTAACCTGATTCCTGCCGCCGAATTCCACCTTCGCAAGACACGCCACAAGTTAGGATATCATCCCCACCATCTGGATGTGTGGCGGTTGGTGGGTTGTAGTCCTCCACGGTGCGGTTTTCAAGGAGCTTTCTTCCACGTACTACAAAGCTGTGGAATGAGCTTCCTTGTGCGGTGTTTTCGGGACGATACGACATGGGTACCTTCAATAAAAGCGCGTACACCTTCCTTAAATGCCGGCAACGCTCTTGTGATTCCTCAGGTGTTGCAAGAGAATGTGGGCGGCGGTGATCACTTAACACCAGGTGACCCGTACGCTCGTTTGTCCTCCTATTCCATACAAGTATAATAACTAAATCAGCACTAAATTAATGATTCAATGACAAAAATTAAATACTGCTATTAACGTATTTTAAATATTTCCATGTTGTACATACGTGTAGTGAATGAATGGTCCCACCAATCCGTTCTACAAAGGTACGCCTTTAGATCATCTTTGGTTCTGCCAACAATGACAGTAGGTGGTGCCACCATCGTGCGTATTGACAGCAGGACGCAGGCTACACCAACTATCACACTGATGCGACGCAACAGATACATGTCCGATATCTTCACGGCCTTCGCTGAACGAACTTGAAATATCACCGAAATTCTGTTGACAAGGAAACATTTCTTTAATATCAATAAGGGACGGGACGAGCAGGGCGTGTTCATGGTAATTGATACGCTCTGCCCATTACAATGCTATGCTCAGGATTCTTAAAAAACAAAAAATTCTTAGCAGCACTACAACTGCGCTCGTCACCTTGAGACATAAGAGGTTAAGTCTCATTTGCCCAGTAATTTCACTAGCTGAGGCGCCCTTCAGGCCGAAACACAGTTATGCTTACACATTACTGCTTCACAGCAGAAATAGGCGTCGTTGTGGTACCCAAAATCTAGCCGGCATCCTGTTCAAAGAAGCCTCCCACTGGTAAAGATTGAAAAAGGTTTCATAAAAAACAAAAAATTCTAAGCGACACTACAATTGCGTTCGTCACCTTGAGACGTAAGATGTTATGTCACATTTGCCCAGTTATTTCACTAGCTACGGTGCCAATCAGATGTTCACACAATAATGCTTACACATTTCGGTTTGCGACAAAAAAGGCGCCGTTGTGATACCTATAATCTAGCCGACATCCTGTGCAAAGGAGCCTTCCACTGGTAAAGATCCCACTTTAAAGATTGCAAAAAGGATTCTTAAAAAACAATAAATTCCAAGTGACACTACAATTGCGCTCGTCATCTTGAGTCGTAAGATGTTATGTCACATTTGCCCAGTAATATTACTAGCTAGGGCGCCCTTTCGACCTTAGCATTATTGTATGCAGCAAAAAAAAGGCGCCGTTGTGGTTCCCATAATCTACCCGGCATCCTGTGCAAAAGAGCCTCCTGATAAATGCTCCAAGTGGCCTCTTACGGCACCCTTGGACCTGGGACTTCACTATTATTTTTATCCCCCGGGAAGTACAGTTCAAATATCAAACATATTCTTATTAATTATATATATATCTTATATATTATACAGTATAAATATAACCAGGCTAGGCCTACTAGCTTAAGTTTGAAGATTTTTGTCTGGCAAGGGATATGTTTCTGCAACAGAATATGTACAAATCACATCTGTGTTAATTAAAAGAATTGCTAAACACACTTGTGCGATCACCACCAGGATATTTCATGAAATAATATATTTTATATAACGGTCAAAAAAGGAATAAAATTGTTGTTTAAAACAGAAAACCCGGGAAAAAGTCATAAATAAAATATTTGTATTGTTCTCGGTTCTTGATACGTGTATAAAATTTCAAGTACAACTAGGAAGTGTTAATTTTGTTAGGCAGCGAGCTAATAATATGTTTTATACGCGTCCACTGTTGTTTTGTGTTAAGGCGACACTAAATGCCAGCGACCTTGAGCGATATGAGTTCACGGCTGCCGGCCCGCCATCTATGTAACAAAGCCAATATTTTCAAAATTCTTGCGTGGAAAACAGTTTATATGCTAACAATCCTCGTTATTCACTACAAATCTGAATAAATGAACCTACACATGAACGTACATGCTATAAGAATAACTTTAGTGAGGCAAGTACCAAAAAAATACGTCACGCCATGCCAAAAAACTTGTTTAACTTTAAAGAAAAGTGGTAGTTCAAAAAGGCTCGGCAGTGTTAACTATAACCAACAACAAGCATTAGCAACCTACAAATAATACTTAAGGATATGTGTAACAGGATTAAGTCGTGTTCATAGCTCGAAATGCTATATTTTCACCACAAAACTTGTCTTAAAACACCATGTTTGCGTGTTTTCTACTTACTCTTCGCCTTAAGCAAGAATATTGCAAGAAAACAAAAACCAACGCAACCAAGCAACAAATTGTTACATGGCATGTCTGGTTTGACCACAGAACAGAAAAACGTTGGTGAGACATTAAGCAATGCTCCTGCACGAATAAATATTATTAATTAATCGTAGATTAAGGATCGGACTCCGCTACAATTCAACTAGACACCGTAGGCATAGTCGCGAATTGGGGCAACTAATACTACGGCTGTGGGCGTACTCGAGTCAGTCTGGAACAGTGTGTGACGTTGACGTTTCCACATCTACTGTTAAACTAAAATGCCAGGTTGCGTAGTAAAACTTTGTAAAAATAATACTATAAGAAACAAGAAAGACACTGGGATCACACATCGTCAGTAAGTATTTTCTGTTTTAATAATTTCAATGTAAAATAACATGAAGCGTATGTTACAAAATTTCAAAGTTGCCATTGAGTGTCAAGATGCCACGCACAGAAACATTTAATAGTTGCCGTAATAAAAAATCTTTGAATCTTATAACATAACTTCTGTATTTAAATCACGCAAATCTACACAAGACTACGTCTTGAAGTTGTTGTGAAGTTGAAGTGAAAATCACCTTCAAATACTCAGCTATTTACCTAAATAGATTCTATCTAACATCTACGTTTCTAGCGCCAGTCTCAGGTCTGAAGCGTACAGTTTCCGATAGCTGGGAAATACTGAATTTTAAGTTAAATTAAAAGAAATTATTTTTAAACTCCTTTGAGTCTTAAGTGTATTTGATGTTTATTGGGCTCAATGTTACATGAATAAAGAGTTGTTGTGGTTAAAATATTAAAAGTTATTATATTTCGTGCAACAAGTCCAAGTGATTTTTCGTTAATGTCTACGTGAGACGTCCATCGTCTATACATGGGGTTGGTTGGTCACGGGATGATGCAGCTACTGTACTCAAGAACTTTGTTTTGTATTAATTTACATTTACTTTTTTAATTACTCGTGTAAGGCATTGACTATTTGACGTTTGAGTATCTTTGTTGCATCACTTTACATATTATATTGTAATTGAAATGATTTGTAAAACGATGAAAATATTTCAAAGAGTGACAAAGAGTTTCTTGCTACTTGTTCTCATTACGAAGTAGCGGTAGATTCAATACGAAAAAATATTATTTTACGTTGTTGTGGTACCCATAATCTAGCCGGCATCCTGTGCAAAAGAGCCTCCCACGCTCCAATGTGGTAAACGAAGATAACAGAGAGCGGTTACAAAATAACAGAGAGAGAAATTCTCAAATATACATTTGATGATTAGAAGAGTCAGTAGATCAGTATCGTGAGGACTAATATAAAAGCTTGTTACAACGCCACGTGGATTTCATTAAAGATTTTGCATCGACTAAAGGAACACTACGCTGAAAGTGCTCCGTAGCACCGTTATCAATTCTAAGCAAAAAAAAAACTACTTAAGATCTCGAGCGGATCTGAACGCAATATTTGTTTCAAGAGAGATATTGGAAACGATGCGAACATACAGATTGCTCGCCGTGAAAATTTAAATGTTACTCCAAAAATCTGTGGATTTTAGTACACGGGTGTCGGGGTATGTAAAAACCGCAGTGAGGTCAACAGATCAAAGGATTTGCGTGACTGTTGGCTTGATAAATTGCTACACTTTGCAATGGGCTTTGGCATGGTAGATTGAATTTTAGATGCCGGAGCGATTTTGTTGGCATTTACAAGAAATATTGATGTGTGATATATTTAGACACTTACTCCGTTCAATCTTCATAAGCGATCCAAACGCCATTCAGTAAAAGGCACTTAATGTTACGAATTTTAGTGATTCAGTTTGGGTACCTAAAATTTACTGCATCGGAGTCGCATCGCTTATTAAAAGTTGATGGTAGGCCCTCAGGTTTATTACTTTAGTGTGCATGACAAGCCACGTCTTACCCTCGCGATTTGATTGTGTCTTTGTGTAAGTGTTTGTGCATTGCTCAAAATAGAGGTTAACTGTAACCCTTATTGTTTTCAACGTTTTCAAAGACTATCTAGACGTATAACTGATCAGTTACTCAGAGTTACTCAAAGCTTAATCAAAGCTATGAGTCACAAGTTAGTTCATTTAAAATAATCAATAAATTATATTCAAGAAGAATATTAATAATAATCACCTTAAAAAATATTGTACTATTACAAACAAGTATAAAAACATTTATTTTTATGATAAAGAATATTGTTTCCGTAATACCATCTATTATATCAATATAATATGCATTCATTCCAGAAATTTATAATTTATCAAATATTTTTTTCACATCTACACCGACTCGGTTACCTTTCTAAATGGTAGACAAAATTTAAAAATTATTTGAAAATACTAAATTATGTGCCAGTTATTCGAAGCAAATACATCAAGATATGAATATATTTCCAATGACGAAGACTAAAGCCTCTTAACAACATATTAAGTGAACCGTTTTTATAAAAAAAAACTTCATTGTTAACATTACATCGGTAAAATATATTTCTCGGAGTTGAATGTTATACACGAAACTGTCTAATGACGGGATAGATGGAGCGATATTAACTTGTCCAAACACAAAATGAATAAACAGAAATATACAGTGGAAAGAATTGATTGCTTTACAATTTTATTTAACTCATCTACCTAATGATAAATCAAGGTTTTCTAAAGAGACTGAAGAAACTAGGAAATTCAATTGAACATTTGAATTCTAAGTACATTTACATTTCGCTCTGAAATATAGCTTTTGTGATAAGAACGTTACTAATGCAAATGTGATGTCGGGTTCTAAAACACATAAACCAAACCGTATTTCTAGGATATCTAATACTGAACGATTTACTCGGTATACATAGCATGGATATACAGCTAATCATGAAGTTATTAACATATGGACCTATTAACACTTAGGTAGAAAAGGATTTTGATAACATTTAATCCCCAAATTTCCCGAATGTCCTGAAGATTACGCACACTCATTCACGCCTTTTTCCTGTCGGGATAGGCAGAGACAACAGAATGCCATTTGTTTCTATCTTTACGAACCTCACGCACTTCCTCTACATTCATTACTCTTTTCATACATGCTCGCCGGTTACGGGTGCTTCGGACCTTTCCTTGTCTCAAAACGTTCCTAATTTGGTCGACGAATGTTCTACGAGGTCTCCCGCGACCGACTTGCCTTATTTGATAAGTCATTCTTTTTTCACTCATTTGCTTCACATCTCCATACTAATCCAGCATTCCTTTCTCAATCATTGTCACGTCATCCTCTTTCAAATCACAGCGCGCTCTTATCACCGCATTCGGAATTCTATCAATCAGTCTCACCCCACACATACTAAGCAGTGATTGCATCTCAATTGCGTTAATTCTGTACTGCTTTTATTCTTCTTTTTCCATAGATGCTAAATGCCAATTTTCATCTAGATCGCTTAAGCTGTTTGAGTTATAGAAGGACACAATTTCACAAATAAAATAAAATAATGGACAAAGGCTACTACAGTTTTATATATTAGTATAGAGTATTTTTATAACAATTCGAACTCTCTACTATCAAATTACACTTTGTAGAATATTTGAGTAAAATTGTGGAAAAATGAATGAAATAGGTAGAATAGAATAATACAATATACGTACAAAAAAAGAGTGAGTGTACTAGGTACATAGATTAAGGATTGGTCTCCGCTGTGCTCCAACTAGATACCGCGCTACCTAAGAGGTTTTTATTACGGCAACCATTAGATGCTTGTGTGCGTGGCATCTTGACACACAACGGCATCTTTCAAATTTTGTTATTCGCTTTGTGTTATTTTACATTGAAATTAATAAAATACAAAATACTGGTGATATGTGATCCCAGTGTCTTTCTTATTTCTTGTAGTATTATTTTACAAAGTTTTACTACAACAGCAACCGGGCATTTTAATTTCAATTATTAGCAAAGTTTAACAGAACATATTGTGGTACGTTAACGTCACACATTGTTCAAGACCGGCTCGAGTACGCCCTTGGGAGTTGGGCGTAGTATTAGTTACCGCACTTTGCGACTAATCTAAAGAATATTTAGTACCACGGAGAAGGGTCAAAACAAACAAATAACAGTATGACTTTAAAACAAAATAAATTGCTGAAAACAAAAATCAAGATTTTAACACACATTTCTTAAACAACTCGGAATTGGAAACGAGCTGTTTCTATCATGGCTGCGATGTTTTCAGTCGAGCATTTGTACTGTCTTTATGATTTTAGTCTGAACCGACAAATAAGAGAAAATGAAAATATTTCAACAAACTCGAGTGACTTTGTGCAAAATTTATTCTGTAAATATGTTTCGTTGCGTTGCTTAAATTCAAGAATGCTCTATCTAAGAATACAAGAGTTATGAGAAAGGGGGAATTGTAAATGAATAGCAATTTCTGTTTGCTTTATTTATACTTACTGTTGCAAAAAAAAAAAAAGACTTAGTTGATGTTTTAGATTAAGGATTGGTCTTCGCTGGTCTCTAACTAGATACCGCACTAACTGAGAACAATAGCTTTTTTATTACGGCAACTATTAGATGCTTGTGTGCATGGCATGTTGACACTCAATGGCATCTTTAAAATTTTGTAACATACGCTGCGCGTTATTTAACATTGCCTACTGATGTTATGTGATTCCAGTGTCTTTCTTATTAGTTTTACAAAGTTTTTCGTAAAATGACCTTTACAGTACAGTTTAAAGGGCTTCTCGAAAGCAATCTAGCGATAGGTACCCATAAAACATAGTAACATGAAATAGAAAGCGTCGCCGGGAACTTAAGAAAGTATGGCGTTTGTTGTTGAACGGTGTTAGAGTGAAACGATAACATATATACAGACATCCATATATGCATACAGATAAAAATAAAATATGGTCCTATATATATATATATATACAATACTTAACCTAGGTCCTAAAGAATCATTAAGAGAAAAATTTAAAGAAATAAACATTTTGACTGTTGCTTCTCAATACAATTTTGATAATGTTCTGTATGTTCATAAGCACATTAAGGAATTTTCTAGAAACTGTGACATTCATAATGTTAACACGAGGAACAAACATAGACTTGTTATGCCTACTACTCGGTTGGGTTGAGTTTGTAAGTCTTTTGTTGGGCGATGTATATGCTTCTACAATATGATCCCAGAAAATGTACAAACAAACGAAATTTAAAAGAATTGTTAAAAAACGTTTGTATGGGAAACGTTATTATAGCATAACGATTTTCTTAATGACACCACGGACTGGGAATAAAACGAACACCCTCAGGCTCTTTAATTATAAATGTTTATTGTACGATATCACATTGTAATCCATATTTTATATTAAAAAAAAACCCGCTGAGTTTCTTGCGCCCATTCTTCTCAGGTATGAGGCAGTCTCTTTTGAATAAATGTAGTTTTTGACGTTCAATTAGTGATTATAAATCCTATTTTGAATAAAAATATTTGAATTTGAAATTTGAATTTGTGTGAAAGTTTCGAAACGATCGGTAGAGAACTTTAGATTTGCGATTTTTAACAAATAAGCATTAGATGTTTATTACTATATTATCTACATAAGTTATAGTGCAGAAAACTATATAAATTACTTTCGTTTTTAACTATTCCACAGGTACTCGTTAACTTTCCAGGATGAAAAGTATCTTGGGATGTTGACCGGGATTGTAAGAATCATCATGCAGAATTTCAATTAAATCCGTCCAAGAGTTTCAGGCAATAAGCCTGTATAAACAGAGAGAGCAGAGAAACAAAAATTTGAAACAAATCGGGACTTGTTCTATTTCTCGTCTTACATCTCCCTGATTCGATTTTGAGCATTTTTACTCTTTTCACAGTTTAATTCGATATCTACAGTTTTATTATAAGTATAATTATTTAGATATCGATAAAGGAGCTATCGATCATGCGATAGAACTTAAATGATTCATATCACTTAATTTCTATTGCGCCCAAGATTGCTGATAGCTGTTAGGCTCTTTAATGATTCTTACCTATCTCAAATTACTATATTTACTTGGCTCGTATTACAGTTTGCCTAGACTGGACTCTGTTATGAAAGATAAGTCCCGGATAAAGACGCTATTGTTGTCATGTAATATCGTAGAAAATGAATGCGAGGTATTTTGTGAATTTTGAAGTTTTATGTAGCGATAGGAAAACAGTCAGTACCTTCATACTTTTTATTTATATAAAGGTGACTAATGTACAAATATGCAATTACTGTAGTTTCGATATATTATAGTTTCGCTAATATGAAGATGGCGGTAGAATTGTATAATAATATATTTGGATGTTTGTTGTAAAAGTAGATTTTATATTTAATTTTGATTCTACAAGTCAAGTAAGGAAAGGTATTAATATTATATTTTCGTTGTTTATAGACACAGAGACTCATACATTCCAGAAAATAAATAATAATAATATTGACACACTTTTTACACAAATTATCTTGCCCCAAGTTAAGCATTTAAAGCCTGTGTTATGGGTTACAAGACAATGATATATATTTAATACAATATACTTACTTAAACATACAAAAATTCATATGAACATACATAAATACATTTAAACATCCATGACTCGGATACAAATATCCATATTCATCATATAAATGCTTGCACCTACCGGGATTCGAACCCGGGACCTCTAGCTTAGTAGGTAGATCGCTAACCACTCGGCTATACAGGTCGTCGTATAAATGATAGAAAGAACTAGAAAAATACGCTTCAAAAGTAGAAAGTAATATCTTAATGTGAAGAATTTATTCTATAGCGATCTAAAGTTCATTTAGAGATTTTTTATTACAATACGCCATGGATTTTATATCGCTTCAGATAGAAACGTCCATATTTGTATTTTATTAAACCGTACTTTTTATATTTAATAAGACCATTAAGTACTTACTGTAAGATCTTTCTGTACATGGATTGTAATCATTTCAATGATTTTGTTATACACATAATTATCAAATAAATAAAAATATTTTTTGCCGTCGGTACTTTTATACTTGTGCAAATTTTAAAAACGAAAGAAAATTTGATGTTTTGAATTTGGTGAAAATCACTTTCAAAGATTCAGCTACATACATTCAATTAACCTAGTGATTGGTGATTGGTCCCCACTGCGCTCCAACTAGTTACTGTACTACCTACGAACAGTAGCTTTTTTATTACGGCAACTATTAGATGCTTGTGTGCGTGGAATCTTGACACTCAATGGAATCTTTCAAATTTTGTAACGCTTCGTGTTATTTTACATTGAAATTAATAAAATACAAAATACTTTCTGATGATATGTGATCCCAGTGTATTTCTTATTTCTTACACTATTATTTTTACAAAGTTTTTCAACGCAACCCGGCCTTTTAGTTTCAATTATTAGCAAAGTTTAACAGAACATGTGGTACGTCAACGTCACACGTTGTTCGAGACTGGCTCGAGTACGCCCACTTGGGCTTAGTAGTTGTCGTAGTTTGCGACTAAATCTAAAAGTTAGTGATCATGTTCAAATTTAAATTTAAATTTTTATTCTGTTAGTTGAGATATTGCATAAAATCTTGAACTTCTACGTCAAAAATGGAAAATATCAGAAATTTTATTCACGAAAATTTATTGAAGTAGGCGTTACTTTGCGGAAATCCATAATTATACAAATGATTTGAGTTTTCTTTAGTGTTAATTCCGCCAATATTTTGTCTTTAAACAATTCGACACGTGTTTCGCCTCTAAACGAGGCATCCTCGCGACTCGCCAAAATCTGGCAAAGAGACTAGAGAAAAGTCAGTCTCTCAGAATTCTCAGAAGTCTCGCGGAATTAACACTAAAGAAAATTCAAATCATTTGTATAATTGTATTCACGTAAATGTACGATAAAAATGAGAACGAATTCCGAATGTATTCGAAATCGGAAATTAAACATTACTGTATTACACCAATTTCCATATATAATATGGTCGATTGAATTATACCCCATTTACAGATCCGAACTGTTTGACGGTAATGAATTATAAACGATTTACGATATGACATTTAAATGTCCTTGATTAAAATGACTTTGATTTCAAGGAAATTATTTTATGGTAATTAAGGCTTAATTTAAACTTTAATTTGAATATAAAACAGAATATTGTTAATGAGTTTGGGGCTTAATAAAAATTTCTACTAATTACATTTGAACAATTTGCAATGTTTTTAAAGTGATAACCCTCACTTCTAGGATTAATAAACAAATAAAATTTGAAAAACAAAATTTTATGAACGATGCGGGACTCAAACCCACGACCTCTGGCGTTCCGTGCCAGTGCTCTCACCAACTGAGCTAACCGTTCGAGTGAGGTATCGTCATAAAATCGTGTATGCTTTGTTCAACTCTATAGCGACAACCTGAGAGTTTTTCAAATTTTATTTGTGTTTAATCCTAGAAGTGAGGTTTATCACTTTAAAAACATAACAAATTGTTTAGATTTACAACAGCGACATCTCAAGTCAATTTCCTAATATGCAAATATTGGTGTTGAGCAGGTTATCAAGTGTAAAGTAGATCCTGTAGATGAAGCCACAACCTGAGAGTTAAACAAAGCATACAAGATTTTATGGCGATACCTCACCCGAACGGTTAGCTCAGTTGGATAGAGCACTGGCACGGAACGCCAGAGGTCGTGGGCTCGAGTCCCGCATCGTTCATAAAATTTTGTTTTTCAAATTTAATTTGTGTAATTACCTTTGCTTATGAATCTACTTTGCTGTAATTACGGTTTATTTCTAAGAAGTTGTTAAATCGGGCTCCGCTTAAGACGTAGTTTATATGGTTCAAGGTATAAGACATGTAGGCGACTCCTTGTTACCATCTTCAAGGTTAGTGGCGTGGTCGAAAATGGCTTGCAATACCAACCTAGGTCTTGAGTAGATAATATTTTTTACACACACAAAATATTACACAAAAAAGCGCGTACACCTTTCTTAAAGGCCGGCAACAGTCCTGTGATTTCTCTGGTGTTGCAAGAGAATGTGGGCGATGGTGATCACTTAGCAACAGGTGACCCAAAATATGTCTACTGTGCCCGTATGCTCGTTTGTCCTCCTTTTTCATATAAAAAATATTATCTTGCTCCAAACTAGGCACAGCCTGTGCTATGGGTTCCAAGACAACGATATACTAATTTTAACATACATAAATACAAACAAACATCGATGACTCAATTTTTATCATATAAATGTTTGCACCTACCGTGACTCACACCCGGGACCCTAGATTGATAGGCAGGGTCACTAAACATTTGGCTATTTGGGTCGTCAAATTTAAAATACATTTGATTACAGGTTAAACAAAATAAGATGGTTTAATCCCTAGATAAGCTGTGGTCGAGTACTTTTAGTATTTTATTAGTTACTCACCTCCATGTCTTCAACATCAAGGCTCCGTATGTCAAGCAGAACCCGACTTCCCTCAGCCAGACCCTGGCTGTACATGTGAACACAGTAGGGCGGCCGTACATTACCAGCGTTGTGCAGAAGATGAGGAAGGCTCCCAGCACTATCACTCTTAAGAGAGCTGGGCTGGCTGCTCGAACCACCTGTCCAAACATTAACAATTAAAGTTGCTTGAACCTGTAAGTTTGAATATTTCATATTATGCTTCAAAAATCACCGTCATAGACTAACGGGCGTTCCCAATATACTGTCCATACATAGAGATAAATTACTACCTTCTACTGTCAGTAATTAACTGTCAATAATCTGAAGCTGTCCCAATCACCCGATAAGTCATTCTTATCGCCTTAATGGGACGCACGAATTGCAATTTCCATACAAACTTCTATTGCTGGTAAGGTATACGTCCTCCCATTGACAGACAGCGTGTACGGATAAGATGAGTTACCGTCATTAAAGTTTATTAGGACAGAAAAGTCAACGTTAGTTACGATTTTTATCTCAAGTAGGAGATAGACTAAATATTGGGTACAGCCGTAAGTGCTTACGAAACTGAAGTGTCAGGGGGCAGGGCACATAGTTCGACGGACAGATGGCCGTTGGGGCAGTTAAGTCCTCGAATGGTGACCACGTACCGGAAGACCTACTCGTAGATTAGGTAAGCCCCCTACAAAACCGATGATCTGTTCAAGATCGCCGGAATACGTTGGAGGAGGGTAGCGCAGGACCGATGATCTTGGAGATCATTGGGGCAAGTCTTTGTCCATCAGCGGACATGTTCCGGCTGATATGATGATAATGATAAGTATGATGTTTCCAAATAATGTATTCGTAAATTACCATGTAAGATATGCCATTAAAAATCCTACGTTTTTATAAAGTTGCAATTGGCAAAAGACAACTTATTTTCTACTAGCACTGTTGTATTTGAATTCTAAGGAACAAATAAGAGCTAACATTAGAATTAAATTCAGACGATAATCTTAAAATCTAGCGCTGTGTTGAAGGCGAAGTAAGTATAAAACTAATTCAAATGCCATATATGTTATCCCCACCATCTCAATATGTGGCGTTCCTCCACAGTGTAGATTTCAAGGAACTTTCTTCCAAAAAAACCAAACTGTGGAATGAGCTACCTTCCTTGTGCCGTGTTTCCGGGACGAAACGACATGTGTATCTTCAAAAAGCATGGACCTTCTTCAAAGACCGGCAACCCTCCTGTGATTCCTCTGGTGTTGCATAGAATGTGGACGGCGGTGGTCACTTAACATCAGATGACCCGTACGCTGAACGTACACGTACCGTAAAAAACATACGTGTAATTCATACGTGGTAGAAGTCAAACCTTCAAAAATTTTGGCTTCAAGATGGTCACCACTTGTATAATAATTTTAAGATGTGCATTGTACATAAACCTCTAAACTGCATATTATGAAGTCCTGTTACATGTTGCTAGTATAACACATGATTTCAATGAAAGACATTACTATCACCGCTACCATATTTATGTTCTCCTGGTGTCTATGTAGTAATTAATGTATTCTCGCGTCATACATAAGACAATATCTTCTCCAAATATGGTCGCATGGTACTAAAACACTGTATAAAGCTTTCTATCCATCCTCTTCTCTTTCTTCAACGTTAAATCTTATGAATTTATGTGTCTGACGCTTTTTCGTTTCATCCACTTTCAAATCACAACGATGCTAAGGAAGTTTTCACTTCAAAAATGGCTATTGATGGAACTTACCCTGACATGAGCGTATTTGATAGTGAAGTAGACAATGAATGGCAGGCAGGAAATGACCAGGCAAGCTAGTACGAAAATCGTAGTACGTGCAACCCAGTTGAGGGCGGCCACGCAGGGTGAACCATCATCACAGGCTTCACAGCCCTCTGCGCACGGAGAACACTCAAACGCAGCTGGATGAGAGTACAGGCTGGGCTGATGCTGCAACAAATAAATACAAAATTTAAATAGATTCTTTCAATCTTAGATAATTCTGCGAAAACGTCCAAAAAAATTGACGGTGGACAGTTAACCTCTATTTCGAACAATACACGCACACTATTGGGAGGCTCCTTTGCACAGAAAGCCGGCTAGATTATGGGCACCACCACGGCGCTTATTTCTGCCATGAAGCAATAATGTGTATACATTACTGTGTTTCGGTCTGAAGGGTGCCGTAGCTAGTGAAATTACTGGACAAATGAGACTTAACATCTTATGTCTCAAGGTGACGAGCGCAGCTGTTGTAGTGCAGCTCAGAAGTTTTAGGTTTTTCAAGGGTCCTGAGCGACACTGTATTTTAATGGGTAGGGCGTATCAATAACCATCAGCTCAACGTCCTGCTCGTCTCGTCCCTTATTTTCATAAAAAAAAGTAACAGAAAGTGACATACAAATCGCGAGTGTAAGACGTAGCTTCTCATGTACACTAAAGTAATAAACCTGGCCTGTTTTCATCGGTTGTCTAGTAACAAGAGGCTCGATCTAGACGTGTAAACTATCTAATGTTTAATTTTTTCCTTAAATCAGTAAATAAAAGTCAGGGTTTCCTACACAAACAATATCTTAGAGAAAGTTAAATGTAAAATCAGCTGGAACAAACGTAAACCTGTTATGCCTACTACACGGTTAAGTCGAGTTAGTATTTCTTTTGTTGGGCGATGTATATGCTTTTACAAAATTTTGAAAATGTACAAAATAAATGTGTTACCAAATTTAACAGAAATTTGTGCTTAAAGTCAATGTAAGCACACTTTTCTCCTTAGTCGTGTGTCAACTGTCGCTGTCCGAATCAAACCTGAGGGCCTACCATCTGGTTGCGCGGAATATATGTATTTATATTATATATATTTGTTTCCTATTATCCTACTCCTCCTTCAGTATCCTCTTTACCGCTTCTATATTCCATTTCCTAATGGCAGCGTACAAGGCCATAGAGATGGCGCTAGTCGTTCGCAAAAGCCTTCAAATCCGCTAATTACGCGAAGTGAATCGAAGGACGATCATTATTGCCTTCGAAGTGCCGCTGAGTGACACCGCTGCGCCGCCGCACGCATTATATTGAGATTCGCGCAATCACCGCACCAACTTTATAAATTGATTAAATACCTGTGTATGTGTCAAGTTTTAGTCATAGTGTTACCTACTTGGAGATCAGCTGGAGACAGAACGAGCTCATCAAACAAAGTAGGTACGTTGCCTTCCTTCCGCCATATTACAATATAATCCTAATTTAAGTAAGTATATAGTTATTTCCTACTTCCTTAATTTGAACCAGCGCATACAGTCCACAAAATTCCGCAACACCATTTTTTTTTCTGGTCCTGAATCGACCCGGATCGTTACTTAATTAAATACTTAAATTCTCAAATGTAATAGGTTAATATATTGTTCGCGAGTGATCGGTATTTTAACCTACATAGTTGTTGAAACCCGCTATAATCTAATACTTAATTCGCTTCTCATTTAGTAAATATTTAACCCGCTTAATGTAAAAAGTATTAATTAAGACATCGTTCTCGTCTTAATATAACCGCATTGTCGAAGTAGGTATAAAGTCTCGTCACACGCTGTGAAATACCTACCTACACTCCGCTTCAACAAATAATTATTTAATATTAAGTTTAAATCATAGCTAAGACACCTGTAGGTAATTATATTGTCGTATTGTTCTTATCGCTAAGCAATCTACGATTGTTGAATGCATGACCAGTCTAGTACTGACCCGTAGCTTCGTATAGATACGCGACGTCGGTAGATCATCTGTAAGTGGTCATTCGTTCTGACTTATACTGCAGGTACTTAGTTAACATTGAATATTAGTTAACGAGTTATGATAGATTGCTCATCCTTTATTGATATTTATATTGTTTACTTAATTGTATTAAACTTTAATATTATTTAGTTTGTTCACTTACGCATTTGTATACATATATATACTTACAAATTTAAAATGGCCAGTGAAAATAAATTGTTGCTTTTACACGCTAAGAAGAATGTAATGTTTTCTCGAGTTCAACAATTAGCAGAGAGGGCTAAAGATTTATCAGCACAACCCGCGAAAGAATGTTTTTTAGCTGATATTGAAACCGTAGATCGTTTGCGATTGGATTTCGAGAACATTTTAGATGAAATTAATTTATTGGAAATGACTATAAACCCCAAGTACACAATTAACATACAACCATTGTGTGCTTTCGAAGATTTGTATAGTCGTGTCAAACATACCGCGAGAATTATTTCATCGGAAATGCAAGACTTGTCGACAGTGTGTCGCGATCGCCCAAAATTACCGCCTATTCAGTTGTGTCAGTTTAATGGTGATGTTAAAAATTGGCCACTATTTTACTCTGCTTTCAAAAACACTGTTCATGATAACCGCACTCTCACTGACTCCGAGAAATTACATTACTTGTTAGGTAGATTAGATTCAAAAGTACTATCGGTGTTTGCTGGTGTGTCAGCCACTGCCGAGAATTATGGCATTATTCTTCAAACGTTGATAGACAAATACGAAGACAAACGTTCGCTCGCTTCCGCTTATTTAGATCAAATATTCGCATTTAAACCTTTAACTTCTGTTAGTATTATATACGCATAGTATCTGTATTATATATGCATATTAGAGAAATAATTAAAAATGCTTCAAATAAAATAAAAATGACTTGGAAAGTTATTAACTGGGAATCTGGAAGAGCGAAAGACTTCAAGTTTGAATATAATCTAATAATAAACAATACAAAAATCCACTCTGATCAGGAAGTAGCTTCTGCTTTTGAGAAATTTTTTTCTGACATTCCAGTTTCCATCTCAAGCACCCTTGTCTCCTCCACCAGTGTTGCCGAGTCACTTCTTTTGGAAAATGTTAAGGAATGTAAACAAAATTTCAAATTCAGTGTTGTTAGCCCAGCAGAAATAATTAAAACTTTCAGATCCTAAGAAATGAAAAAAACTGCTGATATATGGGGCATATCTGTAAAAATAATAAGTTCTGTTATTGACGTCATAGCACCATATCTAGCACTAGTTTTTAATTGCTGTATTGAACATGGCGTGTTTCCTGACCTTCTGAAGTATAGTAAAATTACACCAATATTTAAATCGGGACTCACTTCTGACCCGAATAACTATCGCCCTGTTTCGGTGTTGCCGACCCTTAGTAAAATTTTTGAAAAAATTATTTTAAGCCAAATGCTTACTCACTTTAACACTTATAAGTTACTTCATATAAAACAATTTGGCTTTACTAGGGGACGCTCGACTACGGATGCAGGTGTTGAACTCATCAGGAATATTTTTGAGGCCTGGGAGGAATCACAGAATGCACTTGGTATCTTCTGTGATTTATCTAAGGCTTTTGATTTTGTTCAACATTCAACGCTGGTCAGGAAGCTATGCCACTATGGTATAAGAGGATCTGCACTCGACCTTCTGATCTCATATTTAAATAATAGGATTCAGAGGGTCGAGGTGAATGGCAGGAGATCTCCTGGGACTCCTCTCGGTATGGGGGTACCACAAGGGTCTATTCTTGGACCCTTCCTCTTCCTAATTTATATAAATGATCTACCTAACCTTGTAGAAAAAAATCACAAGGTGGTATTGTTTGCGGATGACACTTCACTTATATTCAAAGTGAAACGAAGCCAAGTTTTATATGACGAAGTAAACAATGCTCTATCTGACATCGTGTACTGGTTTAGCGCCAATAACTTATTGTTAAATAATCATAAAACCAAATATATTAAATTCACCGCGCCAAATGTCAAAAATGTAGATGCGAATATTTTATTAAATGGAGAGGTGGTAAAACCAGTGGAATCTGCTATATTTCTTGGCATTACTCTTGATTCCAAATTGCAGTGGGGCCCCCATATTGAAGGATTGGCGAATAGGCTTAGTTCTGCAGCATATGCGGTTAAGAAAATCAGACGGTTAACTGACATAGATACGGCGAGATTAGTATACTTTAGTTATTTTCATAGTATTATGTCCTATGGTATATTGTTATGGAGCAGTGCGGCCGATATTAATACTATCTTTGTGCTGCAGAAGAGGGCTATTCGCGCGATTTATAACCTAGGTCCTAAAGAATCATTAAGAGAAAAATTTAAAGAAATAAACATTTTGACTGTTGCTTCTCAATACATTTTTGATAATGTTTTGTATGTTCATAAGCACATTGAGGAAATTTCTAGAAACTGTGACATTCATAATGTTAACACGAGGAACAAACATAAACTTGTTATGCCTACTACTCGGTTGGGTCGAGTTAGTAAGTCTTTTGTTGGGCGATGTATATGCTTCTACAATATGATCCCAGAAAATGTACAAAACAAATGTGTTACGAAATTTAAAAGAATTGTTAAAAAACGTTTGTGTGGGAAAGGTGATTATAGCATAAACGATTTTCTTAATGACACCACGGACTGGGAATAAAGCGAACACCCTCAGGCTCTTTAATTATAAATGTTTATTGTACGATATTACATTGTAATCCATATTTTATATTTTATAAAAAAGCCCGCTGAGTTTCTTGCGCCCATTCTTCTCAGGTCTGAGGCAGTCTCTTTTGAATGGGTGGTAGATTTTGACGTTCAATAAGTGATTATAAATCCTATTTTGAATAAAAATATTTGAATTTGAATTTCAGGTCTTGAACAATTTCTTGATAAGTTCGCTACTTCTGTTTCGGCGTTAAATAACTTGAAGTTCAATCAACTCGCTGATTTTATATTTTTGTATACCGCATTGAAGAGACTCGATCCGGAGACCGCTCGCGCTTTCGAGGTACAAAATCGTGGATCTGAAATTCCATCGTTTGAAAGCTTAGTTTCATTTGTTCGCGATCACGCTAAAATATTGCAGCGCACTTCAAACAGTGATTCATTAATTAAGAATCGCTCGCGTAGCGATGCGACTGTAAAACAAAATAAGGCTACTCACACATATTTCAATACTAGTGATTCCTCATCGCGCGCTTGTTCACTGTGTAAGTCGTACCATGAACAATTGGTCAAATGTACTAAGTTTCAAGAGATGAACCCCACGGAGCGATTTATATTCGTAAAATTAAATTCTTTGTGTATAAACTGCTTGAGTTCACGTCACCTCGCTTTGAAATTAACTCTGGATCGCTCTGTCGCAAGTGTCAAGGAAGATACCACACGCTGTTGCATTTCGAAACTAATCGTTATGTAGCTCCCGCGAAAGTCAGCCACACAGCGTCATCGTCATCAAACTTAGGCTTCGGCCAATCGAACACACAACGCTCCAACGCTAAAGATGTGACATTGTGCACTTTTTTGAATAGTGTTCATTCCGCTCCGCGTACTCATAGTACAGTATTATTAGCTACCGCACGCGTCGTTGTATTTGACTCTCACGGCAGGGAACATAGTGATCGCGCTTTACTCGATAGTGCTTCACAAAGCAATTTTATTAGTCGCAGTTTGTGTCAACGATTGGGTTTGAAACCAAACCAGAAGCCCAGGTGTTCCGTAGTCAAGGGAATTGGAGGTCTTACTAAATCGATAGACAGTTCAGTCATGATTAAATACTTTTCCAGGTTCAATCTAGGTGTATGCTTCGATATGAACTCATTCGTAGTAGATAAGGTAACTGAACGCTTACTCTTAATAATTTACCTCTGGCTGACGATAGTTACTCTATTCCAGGAGACATTGATTTGCTAGTTGGAGCTTCAGTCTTTCCTCACCTTCTTTTGTCCCATAAGGTTCAAGGTCAGCCTGATTCCCCTTCACCCGTCGCTCTAGAAAAAGTTCTAGGTTATGTCATCGTCGGTTCTGCCCCTGCTTGTATTGATAATTGCTTGTCAGTATCGAATTGTTGCTCAGAAGATCCGCTTGATGCTGCCGTGCGGAAATTTTGGCAGATAGAAGAGATAGGCGCATCCAATGTGCCCAGATGACGCGGCATGTGAAGAAATTTATAGTAAAACTACTACCCGCCAGGCAGACGGTCGTTACGAAGTCGCACTACCATTCAAAGGAGATGTTTTGTCATTAGGGGATTCACTGCAAAAGGCAACAACGCGCTTCTATTGCTTAGAACGTAAAATGTTATCTTCGCCTAAGCTCAAGGAAGCTTACGATAGTGTCATACTCGAATATTTAGAAAAGGGGTATATTTCGCCAGTACTTCCAGATACGGACGCAACACAGAGCTTACCGTCGTATACCATTTCGCATCATGGAGTTATAAGAGAGGACAAGGTTACGTCAAGGTTACGCGTTGTCTTAGACGCTAGTGCTAAAACTACTACACAAGTATCTCTCAATAATATTTTATATAGTGGTCAGAATCTGCAAGGAAACATATTTAATATTATGGTCAATTTCCGCCTATACCGCATCGCTTTTTCCGCTGACATACGTCAAATGTTCCTTTGTATTGGGATTCGGCCATGTGATCGCAGATTTCAACGTATTTTATATCGCTTTTCCCCGCAAGAACCTTTGAAGACATATGAATTCAACCGCGTTTGCTTCGGACTAACGTCTAGTCCATTCCACGCACTTCGTACTGTTAAGCAGCTACTTTCGGACGAAGGCGCGTCTTACCCGCGAGCAAAGGAGACTGTAGATACAGGTTTATATACAGATGACTTTGTGTATAGTGTCGATAGTGATGAAGAAGCTATTAGTACCGCAGCCGAAGTAATTGCTCTTTTTAAGGCAGGTCAGTTTGATCTCGTAAAATGGACATGCAACTCACAAAGGGTTTTAGACTCCTTTCCGCCGTCTCATCGTCTCTCTTCAGTTAAGGAGTTCGATGATTCTGAACCACATAAGGTACTAGGCTTATGTTGGTCTCCCGCAACAGACTGCTTTGGTCTTAAAATTAGTACACGCGCAGAGTCTTGTACAAAGCGCACTATTTTATCTTGTGTTGCTAGAATATGGGACGTTATGGGATTCGTAGCTCCTGTAGTCCTATACGCAAAACTTCTCATTAAACAACTTTGGTTATGTGAATGTGATTGGGATGACATACCACCTGAACATATTCTTCAACAGTGGTGTCGTTTCAAAGAGGAACTACCTTTACTTAGCAAAATAAAGATTCCACGGCATGTAGGCATCTTTACTGTTGAAATATATAAACATAGTGGGATTTGCAGATGCAAGTGAAAAGGCCTATGGTGGCGTAGTTTACTTCCACGTTAGAGATAGTGTCGGTCTGCGTGAGAATGAATTTCATTTGATAATTGCTAAATCGAAAGTTTCGCCTCGTAAAGTCATATCACTCGCACGTTTAGAGCTTTGTGCAATCATCGTATTAAGTAACTTGATTACCAAGGTAATGGAAGCTTGCAATAATCTCATAAATATTCATAGAATTTTCGCATTTTCGGACTCAACGGTTGCCTTGTGTTGGGTGCATTCTTCGCCCCACCGTTGGGATACCTTCGTGGCTAATCGTGTAACTAAAATACAAAATGACCTTCCCGTGAATACATTTTATCATGTATCAGGTATTGATAATCCCGCTGATTGCTTATCTAGAGGACTCACCCCCGCACAAATAATCGATCATCCGCTTTGGTTTTGTGGTCCCGAATGGGTTAAATTGAATCCAGATTATTGGCCAGTTATCGCTTTTAACCCATCGACAGTGTCGCATCCTCCTGAAGAAAGGAATCATGTTCATGTCACCGCTGAATTTATTGAAAAAAACTTGATCGTGTCGCTTGCAGATCGCTTTTCATCTTGGTCAAAGCTTCTACGCTGTGTAGTTTTTATATGTCGTTTTGCAAAGTTATTACCGCTGCGTGAAGCTATCGTTGCGTCAGATTTAAATTACGCTGAAAATTTAATATGGCGTCAAGTTCAACGCGCTCACTTCCCTAACGAAATAGCTAACTTACAGATAGGAAAATGTTGTAGTCCGGCGTTTCAACGCCTCAAACCATTTATACAGGATAAACTCATTAGAGTCGGAGGTCGTTTAAGGAATTCTGATCTAAGTTTTTACAATAAGCACCCTATCATACTTCCGCGAAAGGGTCACATTGTAAATCTTTTAGTTGACTACAATCATAAGTTGAACTGCCACGCGGGCCCGGATCTTTTGATGTCTATACTACGCCAAAGATATTGGATTCTATCCGCTCGTAATTTGATTCGTAGTCGGGTGCACAAATGTTTACCCTGCTTTCGACTCAATGCTAAGCCGAGTTTTCCAGAAATGGCAGACCACCGCTCTTGTCGAGTTACGCCAGCTGTTAAGCCTTTTGTACATACGGGAACGGATTACGCAGGCCCTTTTAAGGTGACTATGTCACGCGGTCGTGGAATTCGTCCAACCAAGGCAATATGAATAACGTGTGCCTTTTCGTATGCTTAACCACTCGCGCAGTGCACATCGAATGTGCTACTGATTTAAGCACCGCTAGTTTTCTCGCGGCTTTTAAACGATTTTTATCGCGCCGTGGTTTTGTTTCGCGTCTTTATTCTGATAATGGAGGAAACTACGTGTGTGCTAAGCGCGTTCTTTCAGAATTACACGACTTTTTAATTTCAAAACATTTCAAGACTGAATTTGGTCATGTTTTAGCTGAACATCGCATCCACTGGTCATTAAATGTCCCAACTGCCAGTCACTTTGGTGGTAACTGGGAAACCAATATTAAGAGCCTAAAAACTCACTTATATCGCGTAGTAGGCGACCAAATTTTAACGTTAGAAGAGTTTAGCACTGTACTTACCCAAATCGAGGCAGTAATGAACTCTAGGCCTTTGTGTCGCACGCTATCTAATGATCCTTCAGAACCGCTCGCGTTAACACCGGCTCACTTTTTAACGCTTACGCCTCTAAATTACCTACCGGCTAGAGAAATAGAGGAAGGGCCGTTACATTTGCTTTCGAGACAAGATTTAATTGATAAGCTTGTTCAGTCTTTCTGGAAGCGATGGAAATCTGACTACTTACATACCCTTCAAATGCGAAGCAAATGGAACAAGCCAATCAACCCTATCGAGGTAGGTGATGTCGTAATTATAAAGATTGATAACGCACCGCCGCTTCACTGGCCATTAGGGCTAGTCGAGGAAGTATTTCCTGGATCAAACAATGTTACTCGAATTGTTCGCGTGCGCACTGCTATAGGTTCATATTTGCGTCCTGTAGTACGTGTTTGTCCGCTACCTAAATAATTTTGTTACTTTCGCTTAGGATTAGGTTAAGATTTCGATTACTTTGTTCGCATAATAGTTTTTTGAAGGCAAGGCTTCAAGCCCGGGGGGAATGGTTGCGCGGAATATATGTATTTATATTATATATATTTATTTCCTATTATCCTACTCCTCCTTCAGTATCCTCTTTACCGCTTCTATATTCCATTTCCTAATGGCAGCGTACAAGGCCACAGAGATGGCGCTAGTCGTTCGTAAAAGCCTTCAAATCCGCTAATTACGCGAAGTGAATCGAAGGACGATCATTATTGCTTTCGAAGTGCCGCTGAGTGACACCGCTGCGCCGCCGTACGCATTATATTGAGATTCGCGCAATCACCGCGCTAACTTTATAAATTAATTAAATACCTGTGTATGTGTCAAGTTTTAGTCATAGTGTTACCTACTTGGAGATCAGCTGTAGACAGAATGAGCTCATCAAACAAGTTAGGTACGTTGCCTTCCTTCCGCCATATTACAATATAATCCTAATTTAAGTATATAGTTATTTCCTACTTCCTTAATTTGAACCAGCGCATACAGTCCACAAAATTTCGCAACACCACCATCAACTTTTAACCTTTCCGCATCGGCGCGCTCCGCCGCTATCGATCGGCAAGCGTTCGGCGCTCGCGCAGCGTTTTCCCCGTGCGTATTATTTTATGTGTAGTTATAAAATCCTTATAACTAGGGTGATTTGAGTGACTGTCACTGAAAGTCATTGAAACAAGCTATAAGACCACGTATAAATTATTCATATTGTCTTTCTTTTTTATTTCACACAGACTTTTCATTTTTTTTTTGCGTAGAAAATACTAAAATACATTTTAAATTGCGCAATTGCATCAAATTATAAGCCATTAAGCCCTTTTTTATACTTATTAAATAATAGTAATATAAATAAATATAGTTCTTTGAATTATTAAATGTTTGTTTGTTTGTTTTCGTAAAAATAACGAGTTATGAACGCACCTCCATTGATGTTTGATTTGACAGGACCACAGAGTATATTTTTTTAATTCGTTCTTGCGAACAGGCTATAGCCCGGGCCCTAACTGCCTCGTCTTTAGTATTTTCATTTTTGGTATTTAGATTCAGTATTTTGTTTTACAAAAATGTCCAAAAAAGTTCTCATCTCATCTTTAATCAATAAAATTTTTCATTTCTATGTTTTCACAATTTTTTTAAAGTTATTAACAACACGATTCACTTTCCTCTGAGGAAGTAGCAACTTTTTTCGAATCGGTCACTGTGACAAATAAGCTATTCAGTTTAGGTTGAATTAACACCTCATGCTACGAATGAATGAACGAACTAAATCAGTTTGCGTTTCAGTTGATATCATTTTTGACATTCAATTGACATCATTGCGATTTACTCAGTTGATTTGATGTCAACCTAAATTTGATAGCTCTAATCACGTCGTGGTACGAAATAGCAAAGCAGTTCATTTTAGGTTGTCAATTGAATCGCAATAAGAGTTCATGGTAGGCCCGCTGAACTGAATAAATGTTTTACATTGCTGCTTATTGATTAATAAAATTTTAAGCAACTGAAGTAAATGCGGCAATGTATAGACATAGCAGTCGAAGCTTATTAGTGTGTAATTTGTGGCATGTTCCATATTTCGACTTTGTTTTTATACGACGTCATTCGACGGCTATATGTATAGAACGTCATTGCTTACCATCTGAATTGCAATTGTAACTTATTAATTACCTATTGATTTGTGTACAATTAATGTGTCGATTAATCTAGAATTTGTGGGTTCCAACCACTCAATCTGGCTTCTAAATATCCTTGGAGTTCTAAGCATTGTTCAAATACTGCGACAAGTCAATATTATTAACATTTAATAATATAATAAATATAACTTGAGATTAGTTCAATATAAGGTCTAACCGGAGCGCTTTACACCCAACTACGTAGATATTTTATTGAATCATATTTATTTTATATAGAACATTGGAATTAAAGTATTTATTGATACACGCAGGTATCGCAAATTAAAATAAAATGTTATGCTTAATGGTAAATATATACACTTTTATACTAAAGTACTAGCCACTGTTCAGGCATTATCTATAAATAAATAAAAAAATGTTTTATTAAAAATGGCTCTGTCGTTAATCCTACTACTCCACAGCTGAATATCTAAGTGATCGGGCAGCCTGGGACTAGATTATGGTTATTTTATAGCAATAGCAATGACAGTACCGATATTGTATATTTCATTGAAAAGAGCGCAAAAAAATAATGCTTTCTTGCGCAGCTTGTTCTCTCTCAGAACGTCATTTGTTTCTGAAGCGGTAGTAGTAATAGATATGACACCAAAAAGAATTCTAAAGGTTTTATGCCTTTGTGTATATTATAATATTTAATATATTTAATAACAGTTATGAAAGACAAAAAAAAAAAGAATCAGCGGCTATAAAAAATACTGTTACCTACACCAAAGTCAACATTTGCATTAATACAAAAGAAAATACGCCCAAGCAAAATAAAATAAAAAATTCAAACATACAAAAGTTAATTTATTTATTTATTTCATATAGGAAGACCAACAGCGTACAATAGTTTTAAATAAAATCTAATAGTGACAAAATTAGTTTATAATAGTTTTGAACACTTCAGTTAATACTGTCAACGATAGCGATATATATACTTATATAATAAATTACATACTTATACTTATGCTCTAACAATTATTCAATGAAAGAATTCGTTACTCAACATGTGTCTAGCCGATGCTACGCTTGTGCAGAATGGGTCTAAGCCTACTCGCTTATCGAGTTTATTAAAGTTACTGCTCACTCGCCACAAGTAGGAATTTTGCCTGTATTTGGTTTTAACTAATGGTGTATGTATAAGAGGGTGGTGTATGTAAATTAATATTTAAAGGTAGCCTTACAAAATATCTAGGGTATAGGAAATTGGATTTAATTGAGCAATTTCTACAAAAAAAACCAATGTTGATGTACTGTCTCTGTCAGCACTCTGGAAAACTAAATATTTTTGCAAATCCATATCACGAATTTACATTCTCTTTGATCACAATTCGGGCACAGAATGGCTTTGTTGTATTTTCGTCGTATGTTCGCAAAGGTTTGCATCATTAGTAAAGGTACAATTTAATATTGAACATAGTTGAATTTTCAAAAGAGATCATAATTGATTTTAGTTGATTATAAGTACTTAAATTAAATTGTATATATTTTATAGGATTGGAATTAAATGAAGATAAGAGACGAGACGAGCAGGATGTTCAGCTGATGGTAATTGATACGCCCTGCCCAGTACAATCAGGCCAGTACAGAGGGGCCATTTAGCGTTCATGAAAAATCCAACAATTCTGAACGCTACTAAAATTGCGCTCGTCAACTTGAGGCATAAAATGTTAAGTTGGCAAATGAATTGCGTATAAATTTCACTAGGTACGGCGCCCTTCAGACCGAAACAAAATAATGTTTACACATTACTGCTTCATGGCAGAAATAGGTGAGGTGGTGGAAATGTTATAAAAAATAAACAATTAATCATTCGAGATAACTTCAATAAAATTATATTAGGAAAAAATTAATAAGTGTACGGATTCAGTAAATTTAAGTGATTTAACATAATAATTTAAATAATAGCAACAAAATCGTCTTCAACATGCATCGATTATACTCAAATAATTGAATTATATTTAATAATTAATTTAGTATTCTACTTACTAATAAAAATATGTTATCTTTATCACAAACCATTATTGTAACTCAGTTGACTTCTAATAAACATTCTGAAAGTAAAGATAACCCTACAAAGTTTGCAAATGATAAAATAATACTGTTTACAAATTCGTTAAATGTTATAAGCTCGAATTACATTACTTAGAGTAACAAAAGTGTAAATGAAAACTCCAACACTTTTATCACGCTTATAACACAGTTCTCGAATAAATATAGAACAGTTAAAATAAATAGCTATCTACAAAAGGGTTGGTTTACAAGAGATTTTTTTATAAGTGAATTCCTTTATTCCAAATTTAAGTCACGTAATGAGTGTTGGAGATGTTATTTGCAGAGGAACGGGTTTGAATCCCGTATCATTCATTTATTTTGGTACAAATTAAATTGTTTTGTTATTTAATGTGATGTCTTACGGTACGCACAAGTGGTCGCTAACTATGGCCCTGATGAGAGAGCTCATAGTCGCTCAGAGGGCAATAGAGAAGGCTATGCTCGGAATTTCACTGCGAGATTGAATCAGAAATGAGGAGATCCGCAGGAGAACCAAAGTGACTGACTTAGCCCAAATAATTGTGATACTGATGTGGCAGTGGCTAGGATATAGTTTTACGGAGAGATGACTGTTGGGGCAGTAAAGTCCTCGAATGGCGACCACGTACTGGAAGACGCAGTGTTGGTAGGTAAAAGATGGACTGACGGTCTGGTCAAGATCGCTGGAATACGTTGGATGAGGGCGGCGCTGGACTGATCGTCGAGCAGATCTTTGGCGGAGACCTTTGTCCAGCAGTGGACATCTTCCGGCTGATGATGATTATGATAATTATTATTTGATGTTAATTTCAAATTAGAATTCGATAGTTACCTGATCCTAAAGTGGGAAAACAGTAGAAAGAAATAAATAATATAAAAAAAACAGCAAAACCCCAGCAATGGTATTCCGACAAACAATTCAAAAAGAATGTTTGTCTGAAACGTTTGCCAAGTCTAGACGAAAGCTGAAATCAAGAATATTCTGTTTATTTAAGACGCTAAATACGGCGGAGGGACGTTTGTTTCCAATCGCCATCTGTTTTTATTAAGCGTTTCAGTTTTATATTAAGATATTTGTGTTTCTTAGTCTCGCCTTCAATTTCCATTCGCTAATAAGTTTACACACGAATATTATATGTGTTAAATTAGCATAAAGGTTTTCAAGATTGTTTTTATAATCTAAAACTGACATAATTTATACGTCTTGATAGACAGCTGTGAAAACGTCGAAAAAAATTAAGTTTAGAAGTATCTAACCACTTTTTCGATTCACGCTCACTAACACAGAGTGTCATACAAATCGCGAGTGTAAGACGTAGCTTAGCACAGTAAACTAATATTCCTGGCCTGTTTTTATCGGATGTCTAGACGTATAAATTATCTAAGATCGAAAATATGAATGTTTTTTATCTGATATGCATCTTTATTTACATCACCTACAGACCTTAGCTTTTTGACTACTTTTTACGCGGCTGCACCGGGAGGGTTTTGTTTCTCGAGGGTTTGTATAATTACTCGGCACGCTCTGAACGGGTCGAATGATTTTAGCTTGAGAGGTGTCGTTAGGTTCATATTAAGTGTGATAGTGACACCGGGTATATTTTTGAAGTGAACTTCTTTAGCGACATATGAGAGGAATTTTATAGCAAATCGTAACGATTTTTGGTTTCGCGCCATCTTGTTTTAATCCAAGATGGCCGCCGCGCAAAATTATGATTTCAACCTTATGGATGTCGTACCCGAGGGCTTAGCTTTTCGAGGGTGCAGAGAACGAATTTGGGATCATTTTAAACCGACTTCAAAAAAGGAGGAGGTTCTCAATTCGTCGGTATTTTTTTTATTATGATTGTTACCTCAAAACTTTCGACTGGGTGAACCGAATTTAATAATTCTTTTTTTATTTGAAAGCTGGTGCTTCCCGTGTGGTCCTATTGTAATTTGGTCCAGATCTGACACTTGCATCTATGAGAAAACCATAAAGGACACCGATTCCAAAAATAACAATATCTACGAGGTAGTAGTATCTACGAGGGCTGCACTAAAAGTATCGGGAATGGAATATTTCCACTGTTCCTGTCATATTAAAATCTTTTTAATTGGAAAACTCCTTGGTTTTTAAAATCGAATACCATTTATTTAATTAAAAAAAGATTCTCGGTCTTGTCACAAGGTCTTTTCGAACTTGTTTCGTCGTTGAGATAATGGAATTGACTCGAGAAAATTCTAGAGCGATGATTTATTATGACTTTCGAAGTGGTTTAACATAAAAACAGTGTGTTGACCGGATGATTTCTGCATTTGGTGATGAAGCCCCATCCAAAACCACAATTTATCGCTGGTTTGCTGAATTTCAACGTGGACGTGTCAAGCTCAGTGATGATCCCCGTGAAGGTCGTCCAAAAACTGCAGTCACGTAAGCTGATTGGGGAAGATCGACATGTGACACACCGCGATATTCAGGCAACTTTAGACATTGGCATGAGTCAAATACAAATAATCTTGCATGAACAATTAGGTGTAAAAAAGTTTTTTTCCCGATGGATACAACATCGTATCAGGTGACGAATCCTGGATATACGCGTGCGAACCCGAAACAAAAAACCAGTCACGAGTTTGGGTGTTCGAAAATGAGTTAAAGCCAACAAAAATTGTTCGTTCACGGAGTGTTGCAAAAAAAAATGGTGGCCAAGTTTGTCTCCAAAACCGGCCATGTTGCGACTATTCCTCTTGAGGGACAAAGAATGGTTAATGCAGAATGGTATGCTAGCATTTGTTTGCCACAGGTCGTTTCTGATCTCCGTAAAGAGAACTGCAACCGCCTCATCATCCTCCATCACGACAATGCGAGGTCTCACACCGCGCACAGAACAAAAGAGTTTTTAGAGCAAGAAAACATAGAATTATTAGACCATCCGCCGTACAGCCCCGACCTAAGCCCTAATGATTTCTATACTTTCCCTAAAATAAGGAATAAATTGCGTGGTCAGAGATTTTCATCACCTGAAGAAGCTGTGGACGCCTACAAAACGGCCATTCTGAAGACCCCAACTTCCGAATGGAATGGTTGCTTCAATGATTGGTTCCATCGTTTGGAAAAATGTGTCAAATTTCGCCGAGAATACTTCGAAAAGCAATAAATATATTTTTAAATAGTAATGTTGTGTCACTTCCTTGATTCCCGATACATTTAGTGCAGCCCTCGTAGAATAAGATTAATTAATTAGATTGTATAAAAATACGCAATTATTTTTATACTTTTTAGTGCATATTATATCTTTTGTTTTGGAATAATGTTTTTGAAGTCGGTTGTTTTTGTTAAAAAAAATTGAATTTTCAATATGATTTTTTCATCTATCATCAATAAGGCAGGAATAATTGATGTTAATTTTAAATTTCAACCATTATCTTTCCAAGGCGTTTCTTGTAGCTGTTTGAAACAAATTTTTTGTGTTTTTCATATGTACTGGTGTGCAAACATAATAATTTTCTATACAGGTTGTCCCAAAGTTATGGGACATGAAGGGAAAGTACCTTAAATATCGAAGATAGGCTATTTTACTGAAAGAAGACTTTATGTTATTTTTAAAAGTTAGTAATTCTGCATTCAAAGATTTTCTTTTAAAATACTATGTTACTTAAGAAGAGTTTTAGATTTTGGCCATTCTTTCGATTGGCATCATAAAAGTAGGGGTGTTTTTTTTCGTCGTAAGTCGTTTCGATTCCCGGACGAGGCAAATAAATTTTAGAAAATCTTTGAATGCAGAATTACTAACTTTTAAAAATAACATAAAGTCTTCTTTCAGTAAAATAGCCTATCGTCGATATTTAAGGTACTTTCCCTTCATGTCCCATAACTTTGGGACAACCTGTATATTTGCTACGCAAATGGTGAGTTGATTAATTACGATTGTAATTTACCCAGAGGCTTTCCTATTAGTAGCCAAATCGGTATAATCAATTTGACCAATTAGCTCTGTCATGGGTGATAACGAGCCGTTATTAGATAATTATACCAAAGACTGTATGTTACGGTAAATGGCCACACGTCGTAAACACAATGATGTTTGATAATTTGATGGATTATCATAAATACAAAAATATGTATCATTAATATACCTAGTATACCTTTAAGGTACGTTACGAATCTATCTTGTTAAGAACTATGGAGGTAACTCGAAAATACTTATATTTACAGATTTACTCAGCATTCATTAGTAAATTGTTCCTATCGAAATCATCACCAATGGCTCCTTTGCACAGGATTCCTGCTAGATTATTGGAACCACAACAGCGCCTATTTCTGCCGTGAAGCAGAAAATATGTGTATGTGTTGTGTTTTGGTCTGAAGAGCGCCGTAGCTAGTGAAATTACTGAGCAAATGAGACTTAACATCTTATGTCTGAAGGTGACGAAAGCACTTGTAGTGCCGTTCAAATACTATCAGAGAGAATTCTGATTTTATGTCCATATACTTTCCTTGTAAGTACTGCGTTAGAAGCTTCCTTGATGGCTACACTCTCTTTTTTGACAGGTATATACGATCCAAGGTGGTACTTTGAAACGATTTTCTGAACCTTCTTCTAAATCTTCACTCCTTTTTTAACCGATTTCAAAAAAGCAGGAGGTTCTTAATTATTCGGTCCGTTTTTTTTATTGTAAAACTTTGGACTGGGTGAACGGATTTTGATAATTTTTTTTTATTTGAAGTCGGTGTCAGTCAAGGTAGGTTTGCAACTACATACATAGTTATAGGTGAGATGTGCTTGAGTTGCACACACGACTTGAGGCGAGAGGCGAGAGTGGGGCCGCGGCGGGAGGACACCGAACTCAAAAATAACAATAATCGTTACTAGAATTAGATTAATTAATAGATTGTATAAATATACATTATTTTCATACTTTTTGGTGCATATTATATCTATTATTTTGGAAAAGTATTTTTTTATTCGATAGTCTTTTTGTTATATTTTTTTTATTAAAAAAATGTTCCAATTTTGTATGGTACGGTCGAAAGTTTATTGAGAAACGTACTGTATATTAACACCATACATTCAGATAGTGATTAATGTTGTGCTAGTAGCGTATATAGGTCAAACAAATCTCCCTGTGGAGTACAAATGCGGTGGAAGACGCGTAATAAAGTGACGTCACTGCGTATAGCCACTAGATTAACTTGTTGAAGCAGGTCTGCGTTGGGCAGGATCAAATTATACTAAAACACTGTGGTGTACCACAGATGTAAGCAATATTCCTTAGATAATCTATTCATCCAGTAAGGTCTCTTGCTGTTTTGTCAACCGATAAAAACAGGCCAGGAATATGAGTTTGGTGTGCGTAACAAGCTACGTCTTACACTCGCGATTTGTATGACACTATGTGTAAGTGTGTGTGAATCGCTCAAAATATAGCTTTGTAGCACATGGAAGAAAGCTCCTTGAAAACCGCTCTGTGGAGGACCGCCACACATCCGTGGGGATGATATCCTAATTTGTGGCAACCCGTGATAAATACGGTAGAAGACACACAATGAACCAGAGATGACAGCAATACTCCATATGTGATCGGAACTGCACTTTATAGAGCGCTAGAATGTGGGTCGGCTTGAAGTATTGCCTCTCTCTCTTCTGCTTCTTCTCTTCAGCTTCTTCGAAGCCAAAGTAGATTTGCCCTCGAGACCCAGTATTCTGATAGTAGGCGAGGTTTTAAGGGAAGTGTTGTCGAAGAGCGGTGATACGACAAATAGTTTTTTTTTTAGTGGTAAACGCGCAAACTTGAGCCTACACATAAGAGTTTTTAACTTGATGGTATTTACTCACCACAGTCAACATTCACTTGTAACGCCAAATGATTCAACCAACCAACAAAACCGGGGCCGATCTTATAAAACATCGCACAAATCAAATCAAATCAAATCAAAATCAGTTTATTCACGTAGGTCACGGAAATGACACTTATAAATGTCAAAAAGAATAAAATATTTTTCTTATTGAATCTACCGTAACTTCGTAAAGGGTTGAGCTAATGAGAAGAAGTAGCAAGAAACTCATTGCCACTCTTTTATATCAAGATTTACATTTTAGTACATCGATTTACAAATCATTTCAAATTACAATATAATATTTAAAATGTAAAATGATGCAACAGACACACTCAAACGTCAAATAGTCAATGTCTTACACGAGTAAGTCAAAAAAGTAAATGTAAATTAATACAAAAGTTATTGAGTACAGTAGCTGCATCATCCACATAAAACAAACGTACGATTATGAATTTGAAAACTGAAAACGCATTGCTATATGGCGGGCGAGAATCGAAACGGAAGCACCGGGGTGAGCTTTACCCGCTCTTGGAGCGTATAATATTATCACCAGTACGTTGATTAAATTATCAGTTGCAACGTACGTAATACCGGAAGCATTCTGGTCAGTAAATTTCCGGATCAATTAGTTTAAGCAATCAATTTGCTATTTGGGTGAATCATTGATTAAAACGATTGACGTTGCATACATCCTCCCCGCCTTCTCTTTCTCTCAATTTATATTTTTGACATTTTTGTCAATGTAACTCTAACAAGCGGTTCTAATAAGGTGTTATGCAACTGACAATTGCTTCTTCTATTTATATTCGTCTTAGAATAAGTCTACATATAAATTAAATCTTTTATTTACAGTCAATTGTCACCTTGTTTTTGTTTTGTTTAGGCATTTCCAAATGCTTGCAGGATGTATAATATGTATTGAATAATGGCTCAAAATAATAAAAAAATCAAGATTATTTACATTAATACTAGCTGATACCCCGCGACTTCGTCCACGTAGATCAGGACTGAGCACGTAGTATCAACATTTCAATAAAAATTAAAATGAAAAAACAATTTATGACATATTAAGCCGTCGCGACACTTTTTGTACTAGTGTTTTGCATAGTTGTAGCATATTATTTTATTCAATTATCAATACTTTTCGCAGCGCACGCGATGAAATATAATATTTTGGGTATTTTTATTACATCTAGGGTTACATAATTAGATGTTTAGCAGGAATCCATATTTTAAAAACAATATAATATTATAGCCTATGTCAGCCGGCGATAGCTCTCCAACAGTGATAGAATTTTTCATATCGCTTCAGTAGGTTCGGAGCTTATTCAATGCAAACAAACAATCAAATTTTTCCTCTTTATAATATTAGTATAGATTATAAAAAATTACCAGCAAATGTTTCTCATATTCCTCTTCAATGACACTCCCGTTGTAGTAGCGGTTCTCTGCTGTGGTGTTGGGGAAGTAGAAGCCTCGCTTGCACACACACCGGTACGAGCCCCGGCGAAACCCCAAACCGGAAACGGATACACACTATAAAAAAAATAAAAAAGTTTGTTGAGGCGTAAAGTATTTTTAAGGTTGATTTTTTTGTTCATATAGAGAGACCTATAACTGGCTGTTATATCGACACTAATTTTTAAAACATTCTTGTAACATTTATGCTGTTGGTCTTTTCAATAAATAAAAAAATAACTCAAGTATACTTTAATATATTCTGACGTCATGCGCACGATGTATTAGTATATGACCAGAGGAACATATTATAAGTATGGTAGCGGTGATAGTAATGTCTTTCATGGCGGTTGAAATCATGTGTCATCCTAGCAACATGTACCAGGACTTCATATGCAATTTAGAGGTCTAATGTAAATTTTGCATCGGATAAAGCGATTCTGTTGATACCAATTTAGTTCTGTTGCCAATTTAGAACCTGAGAGTTGAACAAGACGTACCAAGATTTACGGTCGATGCATCACTAAAAAATAGCTAATAATCCCAAATACTTCTGGACTCATATTAAGAACTTGCGTAGGAGCACTAATAACTATCCCTCCACAATGAATTTAGGTACAATTACAGCCTCTAACACTCAAAATATCACTGATCTTTTTGCATCTCATTTTTCTTCCGTCTACGACAATAGCTCAAATTTAAATAATAGAATAACCCTAACTAACAGTGAACCTAAGACATATGTTGGAAATATATATCTTACTGCTGGTGACGTCTCTAAAAAACTAAAAAGACTTGATTGTTCCAAAGGTAGCGGTCTGGACAATATCCCTCCACTCTTCTTTAATAGGTGTTCTGAAGTTCTCTCGGTTCCGCTAGCAATCATTTATAATTACTCCTTGAGCACCGGTACTTTTCCAGACAAATGGAAAGAAGCAAAAGTTGTGCCTATATTTAAAAAAGGGTCCAATAACTCCGTGTCTAATTATCGACCAATTTCAATTTTAAGCGTAGCGTCAAAAGTTTTCGAAAGCCTAGTAGATGAGCATATCACTACAGCTATTAAAAACAACTTTACTCCTCATCAACATGGTTTTATCAAAGGTAAATCAACGAATACTAATTTATTTAGCTTCACCAATGAAGTAATTAATGCACTAGACAACAATCAGCAGGCAGATGCAATATACACAGACTTTTCAAAGGCTTTTGATAAAGTTAACCACAACTTGCTACTAACACATTTAAAGAATTTTGGGATAACAGATACCCTGTTAAACTGGTGTGAAACTTATCTTTGTAAGCGACATAACACTGTTGTTATTAATGGATTTAGTTCAAAACCTTACCTTGCAACATCTGGAGTTCCTCAGGGATCAGTGCTCGGACCGTTATTTTTCAATGTCTTTATTAACAGCATAAGTAACATATTTCAATTTTCAAAAGTATATTTATTTGCCGATGATCTCAAACTATTACGAGTGATTAGAAACCCTGCAGATGCTCAGCTACTACAAAGTGATATCGATCGTTTAATTCAGTGGTGCATAATCAACAACATGCAGCTCAATGCAACCAAATGCTTTCATATATCATTCACGCGCAAGATCAATCCAATAATTAGTCAATACAGTATCCTAAATGAAAGAATCACTAAAATCCATAGCATACGCGATTTGGGAGTAACACTTGATTCTAAACTTAATTTT
>CATIXQ010000041.1:4487086-4547100 GCA_949711755.1 Leptidea juvernica
TTATACAAATGATTTCAGTTTTATTTAGTGTTAATTCCGCCAATGTTATTATTTATTATGTCTTGTGCTAGATTTTGGCGAGACAACACGTCCTGAGGATGCCTCGTGTAGAGGCGAAACACGTGTCGAATTGTTTAAAAACAAATATTGGCGGAATTAACACAAGAATCACTAAAATCCATAGCATACGCGATTTGGGAGTAACACTTGATTCTAAACTTAATTTTATTGAGCATGTTGACAACATCCTTGCATCAGCCTCTAAGTCTCTAGGATTTGTAATGAGAAACGCCAAAGATTTTAGAAAAATATCCACAATAAGAGTCCTTTTTAATAGCTTTGTGAGATCTAAGTTGGAATACTGTTCCCAAGTATGGTGCCCTGACTATAATATCCACAGTGACAGGATTGAAAGGCTTCAAAAGAAAATAATCCGCTACCTCACCTACCGTACGCCTGACGTACGAGACTTGATCTCGTATAACGATCGTTTGCGTCATTTTCAAACCCTTTCATTAAAATCCCGCCGTTTATACTTAGATATGACTTTTCTGTACAAAATAATAAACAGTAAAATTGAGTGTCCTGCTCTATTGAGTTTGTTTGACATTAATATTCCCCATCGACCTCCTCGTAAGCCAACTGCATTGTTTAAAATCCCACTCCGCAGAACGAGGCTTGGAGCCAATTCAACTTTAGTAAGGCTTTCGCGGTCATACAATTATCTATCTTCAAGGATTGAGGGTTTAGACATTAACCATAATTCTAAAAATGAATTTAGGCGTAGGCTTTGTAATTTTTTAAATAATAATTTAATTTAAATTTGTTCTTTAAGTGTACTTTTCTTTTTATTTGTGTAGAAATAGTTGTAGAATATGTTTTAGATTTATATAATACGTTATTAGTATCTAGCCGACAATTAACGTCAAAAAGTATGTGTTTTTTTATTTACTAATTTAATTTAAATATGTTCTTGTATATTTTTCTTCTTATATGTGTAGAAGTAAATGTAAAATATTTGTTACATTTATATAATTTGTTATTATTTTATAGCCGACAAACAATCGTCATAAAATTATGTTTCATGCATGTCCGATTGCCTGTAAGTAGAATCGCAATTATCATTTTTTTAAGTATGTTGTAATTATAGTGGAATGTATGTTGTAGTTTCTGTAGGTAATCTTAAATAAATAAATAAATAAATAAATAAATCACTTGGATATTTTTCATAGTTGCACTCGGACAGAACCCGAAGTAGCAGGTTCGAGTGCCGCATCGTACATAAATTTTGGTACGAATTAAATTTGATATACAAGACACACCAAGATTTAAGGTCGATGCGTCACTCGGACGGTTGGCTCAATTAAGCAAATTGATAAGAGCACTCGAACGGAACCCAAGAGGCACGGGTTCCACTCAATTACAATAATTAAGTTGCTGTACTGTTTTGCCTAGAATTCTTGCGTGTAGATTATGCTTACACAAATTGCCTTATAATATGACCCTAATAAGAATGCTCCCAAAAAGTGGATAAAGTTACTTATATGACGGCGTTTACGTCAAACGTCAGGTTGACACAACAGTCAATGTCAACCAAGCGAAGCGTCATTGTCGATGGCAGTGCAGGCGGACATCTTGACTTTACTTTTAAACGAGACGGCGCCCGCGCACCACGCATGTGACGAATCGCTCGCAATCTTCGCCATCGCGCCTTATTACGATTTAATTTAGTTGATTTGCTGTAGCAGTCATCTCTAATTGCCTAATTACGTCGTGATTTCTTTGAAAGTAATTAAAATACGCCGGTTATGATCCAAAGACATTATTTTATTGTTCCGTGTTCACCTACCCACATAATTGGAAGATGAATCCTGGTGAGGGGCCTGCAGGCCATCCTGGCTCTTCATATATAAAAATTTGATTTTAATGTTTGAAAAATATTAACACAATTTTTAATTTATTTCATCACTCGAATAAGTTGAGCTTGAATCACATGTAACATATTGTGACGTAAAGCTCACAATATACTGGTCTGGTTCAGTGTATTGTTTTCATCTGTAAATATTGCGATTGAAAACAGTCGCTTGAATTACTTGCCACTTCACATTTTCAATTTTGTGGTCTAGAATAAATATCGCCTTACATTGATAATTTATTTGACTAGATAGAGTCTCTTGCTGTTAGACAATCGATAAGAACAGAGGGCCTACAATCAACTTTTAATAAGCGATGCGAATCCGATGCAGTTCAGTTTAGGTACCCAAACTGAATCACTAAAATTCGTACCATAAAGTGCCTTTTTTCTGAATGGCGTTTGGATCGCTTATGAAGAATGAACGAAATAAAATTGCGTTTCGAAACCTAGAATGATATGATTTTAGCGAAAAAGACATTTTAAAATTGCGCAATTGCGTCAAATTATAAACCATTAAGCCCTTTTTTATACTTAGTAAATAATAGTAATATAAATAAATATAGTTCTTTGAATTAAAAATTAAATGTTTGCTCATGTGTTTTCGTAAAAATAACGAGTTATGAACGCACCTCCATTGATGTTTGATTTGACAGGACCACAAAGCACATTTTTTTTGATTCGTTCTTGCGAACAGACTATAGCCCGGGCCCTTACTGCCTCCTCTTTAGTATTTTCATTTTTAGTATTTATTTTCAGTATTTTGTTTTACAGAAAAATCCAATAAAGTATTCTCGTCTCATCTTTAATCAATAATTTTTTTTATTTTCTATGTTTTCACTATTTTTTAAAAGTTATTAACAATAAACGATTCACTTTCCTCTAAGGAAGTAGCAACTTTTTTCGAATCGGTCACTTTGACAGATAAGCTATCCAGTTTAGGTTGAAATAACACCTCATGGTACGAATGAATGAACGAACTAAATCAGTTTGCGATTCAGTTGATATCAAGTCTATTTTCTTCGACGTTTTCTCAGCTGTCATAGTCTGTCTAGACGTATAAATGATATAAGTCGACTAACAAGGAGTTTTCATATGATTTCATTACTTCTATCGCAAATGTCATGGTGAGTGGTGATCTATAGAATGTTCTTGCAAAAGACTCCCAGCATTGCACTTCATACAATAAACTTAAATAACCAGTGGCTCTTTGGCACTACAATTGTAGTGTCACTCAGAATGTTTAATTTTTTCAAGAATCCTGAGCGGCACTGCAGTTACCATCAGCTGAACGTCCTGCTCATCTCGTCCCTTATTGATGTAAAAATAAAACCTATGGAAAACCGTGGAGTGGTTTTTAAGGAACTTTCTCAGGCTGTCAATATATGGAGTGAACATCCTGCGATACCTATATATATCGATAACTATGTATTAAAATAGCCATTCCTGCTCTCAAGTTGTACTCAACTTTTCGGTCTATTAAGTTACGTTACTTGAGATATGACTTAGCTATCATATTTTGTAGTTTCATGATGAACGAATAAATCATTTGTTTTTTTTTTAGAGTTCCGTAGCCAAATGGCAAAAACGGAACCTTTATAGTTTGCGGGAGAGCCACTTCCAACGTGTTAAAAATATCGTATCTTCTAAAATAAGAGAATATCAAGCTCTTAAACTAAAAAAAATACCGTGTATTGTACACGGTATTTTTTTGTGGGACACCGGATAGGAACGAAGTTCCTTATTATAAAAATATTAATTTTAAGTTCTATTCGAGGTATAAAGAAAATAATTAGTCGGGTATAAATTTTTTATGATGATTTTTTATTGGTAAAAATAAAAAAAAATCCTTACAAAGTTATCAACTTTATTTAATTTACAATGATTTATAGAAAAAATATAATATTAATATACAAAGAAACAGCTATCTAAATAAATAATAAAATCGTACCGTGTGAAGTTCCCACTGTGCACAAAATATGCAAAGTATCAAAGATAGTATTGTGGAGCTTAGAAATATTAATGTACGTACAGCGATCTTTCCAAGCATAAGCTGCTGCTTACAACCAACAGAGTGTCCACTCGCGGCGGCGGCCGAGCGCGGACTGGCGTTTTTTCGATAGATCTTCTATGCAATGCGTCGAAGGCGAGTGACAATATAATAATCTTACGTTCCGGACGTTTTTTCCCGGTTAGGGAACCCCTCAGCATAAGGAACTTCGTTCCAAAAATATGATGTACATTACCATACCAACTACCACCAAAAATTGGTTTGAACGAGATCTAGTAAGTATTTGTCTTTAATACGTCATAAATCGGAGTATCAATAACTTAATTTAAAAAAAAAATACTATTATTAAAACATCGATCAAAGTTACAACGAACTGAAGGAGTTTTATATTATGTTACTTACTGCTACGGAACCCTTCATGGACGAGTCCGACTCGCACTTGGCCGCTTTTTATTATTATTACACAATCGTTCAGATTGCGATCAACGATAATAATGCTATTAAACTTTCTCGACTTACAAATTACAAATAAACTTGGAATAAAGTTATACCTGAGTATAAACAGGGATATGCAAAATGTTTTCAATTAGACATTTTACTTATGTTTAGTTTTTCAGACCAGTGAACACATAATTCGAACGTATAACATTTATCGCGTATATTTGCAATAATGCTTCACATTCGGAAACTCCAGAATTATCACGGTATCACTGACCTCTACTATTTACCACTGGACTCGCAGCTGTCAAAGTATTTTTGTGCCTGTTTGATATTCGCCATTTTGGCGCTGTTGGCCATGTAGCGAGAGTCTGCGGTACTAAAACTAGTGATGACAGCCGCAGCTAAACAAACAACAATAGGAAAACAATTTACAAAAAAAAAATGGTGTACTTTATTACATTTATTCCTGAAGTATACACGGAAAATGACCGAAATTAATTCAAAATTCAAAAATACTTCAGAGTATTTAGTATACGTTCCTTCGCAGCCATTTGTTTTATGCGTCAAAATTTGTTCTCTGGACGCTCGCGAGTGGCGCTTCAAATAGGCACAAAAAATTTGCTGTCAAACAAATGGAACAGCCTGTCCAGTGGTATTTAATCAGGTCATGGACAGTGCATTTTTCATATTCTTGGTTATTCTTTTCAAGTATTACTTTATATGAAGTTTATTTGTTCATGGTCTTCACCTATTCCATCTCTTTCTCACACCTAGGTTATGATGTAAGGAGTAGTTATCTCACGTTCACCCAAGGTTCGTCTATTACCTTACTCACTACTGACAACGCTCTAGTAGTAGGAATTTATTAAATTCAATATTGTAAGTTAGCATTTACATAAGCATACTCACAGCTATAAGTAATCCTATTTACTAGAATCACACTGCATTTTTAAGTTTAAAATGGCAAGATTTAAAACCATCAAACATTTTAACGCTAAGCCGATTTTCAGAGATTTAAACTTAATCCAAACGTATGATAAAATTTTAACAAAATGGGGAATCAAATATTATGAATTAATAGCAATTTAAATAATAAAGGTAGAAGCTGTATAATAAATTACCCGGTTAAACAGTTATCATGCAAAATTATTGCCAAGATTCGCGATATTAAAACGGTTTTATCGTCAAAAGACATTACTAATATTTTAAAAGAGTCAAACCTATTCATTTCCGAGAACTTAATTAAAATTCAAACACTTATATTTTTATTCAAATAAGGTTTTACAATCATTTAGTAATATAAGAAAACAGGCGCAAAAAATTCAGTGGCCTTAATTTTTTTTATAAAATTTCGTAACAATAAAAGTATAAATACAATATTCTGAATTCGGTTGTTCTATTCCCAATGAGTCACAAAGAAAGTCAGTTTACGTAATTGCGTTATTACCTTTCCCCACAGAACAAGTAAAAGCCTTTACCAGATTGCCTACTACTACGAGCAGAACTTTCAGCTGATGGTTATTGATACGCCCTGCCCATCACAATGCAGTACCAATCAGGATTCTTAAGAAAACCCAAAAGTTCTGAGTGGCACTACAATTGCGCTCGTCAACTTCAGATATAAGATGTTAAGTCTCATTTGCCCAGTAACTTCACTAGCTACGGCGCCCTTTAGATCGATACACTGTAACGTTTACACAGTAGTGCTTTACTGGTAAAATCTTAAAATGTTCGAAGAACTTTAGGAATTGTGCCATTTTAACAAACGACCACTCAAATTTTATATAATACTAGTGGACCCGACACACGTTGTCCTGTACACACGTCTTAAATTTGAAAAATTATAGCCAGCAGTTAGGAGGAGTTCACTAAAATACACATGATCATGAATCATGAAACCATTCTCGAATCCACATGAAGACACACAGAAAGTTTTTGAGTTTAGTTACAACAGACATAACACTACAAATAAATAATAGTAAATCGAATATGCAACCGAAACAAAATGTGTAATCAAATAATAATTTAACTTAGGTATAAGTTTTAAATGCTCGATTAATGTTCGATAGACTTTATCGCGTGTAATCGTTTATTTAACGATCGTTCGTGAGGATGAGCCTTCGACGCTTATCTTCAATCCACGAACCGCCATTATTTCACAAGAATCTATCTGGAGGCGGAAATTTTAATTTCAGATTATATCGAAGATAGATTGAAGTAGGAAATATTAAAAATGTAATGTAAATTATTTTATTTTTTAAAGGTTTTCAAGATTTTTCAGGTACCGGGTAGATGGGCATGAGCCATGTTGTCTTGTACAATTTATTTTGGGTTATTTTGACTTTTAATTGTTTAAAATCTATTTCATAAACCCACATGAACATTGATTAAGTTAATAAGTCTTTTGTTGGGCGATGTATATACGGTATGTTATTACACCATAATCCTCGAATATATAAAACAAAAATGTGTTACGAAATTCTAAATATGGTAAAGGTAACATCAATGGCTTTATTAATATAATATAATGTGGTATACACCTGGGGTATGCAGCGACCGCACTTATGCTTTTTAAGTAATTAATTTTATTAGTTCTGCTGAGTTTTTGCGCCCTTTCTTCTTGGATCTGAGATATATGTTTGCGGATAAAGCTAGAAGGAGAAGTAAACTTAGGTTTACCCGGGTATAATTAGAGCTACGGAAATGCTTGGGAGTAAAGTCCGAAAATAGAAGCAAGGTCACTTTGTATTCAACCTAGGTCTACCCAAAACTGACTCGGCAATGATAGAATATAATTTTAATTCAATTTTCTTCTTCTTGTGCCTCTCATAGGTTATCTAACTACTCGAGGTAAAATTCTATATTAAGAACTAAAGTCACAGTAGACACTACTGTACTAAAGTCCCATTTTGACATTAATATTTTTAATAGAATCATAATTATTTCGTCTTATTTGTCCACAATTAGGAAAGTCTTATCAAAGTAAAGCACCTTTCGTGGATTTCACTTATTGACCTCTTCTTTTTCGATAATTAACACAGCTACTTTATGCGAATTCAAAGTGCTTTTAGTATAATTCTCACGCAATTATCGTCAGTCAATTAATGCTTAAAAGACTGGAAATTATTTAGGGAAAAACGTTACAGTACTGTTTCACAGTTGAGAACTTATGGTATTAATGTTTTTTTTTTATTTCGTTTTATAACAAAATATTTTGTTAAATGTACAAATTAATTATATTTTGCTCTTAAAATATGTCAGTTCAGCTCCAAACGTCACACAATGGGGTCACTGTAAATCAGTTTTGTGCTCAATATGTATGTATGGACAACTATAACTGAGTGGACTCCGGTTTTGGAAGACCACTGCCACATTTAGTATTGCTTTTTTTTTCTTTTGTATTATGTAAGTTGAGTATTTAGATAAAGCATATATTTTGTTTTCATTAGCTTATTTGTGTGAATGTGTCAGTTTTTCTTTCATAATATTTTCATCTATACTAATATGACGACCTGAATAGCGGAGTGGTTAGCGATCCTACCTACTAAGCTAGAGGTCCCGGGTTCGAATCCCGGTAGGTGCAAGCATTTATATGATGAATATGGATGTTTGTTTCCGAGTCATGGATGTTTAAATGTATTTATGTATGTTGATATGTATGTTTATATGAATTTATGTATGTTTAAGTAAGTATATAGTATTAAATATATCGTTGTCTTGTAACCCATAACACAGGCTTAACTTATGCTTAACTTGGGGCAAGATAATTTGTGTAAAAAGTGTGTCAATATTATTATTATTATTATTATTATTAATATTATAAAGCTGCAGTGTTTGTTTGTTTGAACGCGCTAATCTCTGGTACTACTGGTCCGATTTGAATGATTCTTTCAGTGTTGGGTAGTCCATTTATCGAGGAAGGCTGTAGGATTTATGTTTTTTTTTTTCAAAATTAGGGAGCCGTAATAAAATTGCTATTTTGTAACACAAGGTGAAAAATCGAAAACCTATTTTTGCGTGCGCTGCAAAAACTATTGACAATAGAACAAAATGATGTACAGGCTATAATATAGGCAATATTTTATTACTTATAAAACTATCGCGTGAATTATACTTTATATGGCAAAACAACGTTTGCCGGGTCAGCTAGTTCTCAAATATAATTTTTAGTCTGTCATGGTTAAGGCATACGACATTTTATTAATAAACATTTTACGCTGAAACTTTTTTTTTTGCTTTACTTTTACATTTTTTTTCTTTTCAAACAACAGAAAGGCTGTCTAATTGTAATAATTAGATCTCTCTATCTCTTTTTTTTCTATAGAATAATTTTCACCATTGCCTAAGCTAAAGAAGATTGCTGGCATTTTCAAGAGATTTTTTTTATGAGTTACTCAACGGAAAGAAAATTGTTCCATGGTTTTATTTGTGGAAAAGGAGGACACACGAGCATACCTGGCGTTAAGTAATCACCACCCCACATGCCCACCTTTTTACGATAGCCATGTTGTATCGTCCCGGAAACACTGCACAAGGAAGCTCATACCACAGCTTTGTAGTACGTGGAAGAAAGCTCCTTGAAAACTGGACTGAGGAGGACCGCCACACATCCAGATGGTGGGTATGATATCCTAATTTGTGGCGAGTCATGCGAAGGTGGAATTCGGCATCAAGAATCAGGTGAAATAGCTCTTCCGAACACTTCCCGTAATAAATGCGGTAGAAGACACACAATCAAGCGACGTCTCTACGCAACGCCAAGTGATGCAGCCGTTCACAGAGTACTGGGTGCCCTACAATTCAAGCTGCTCTACGGTGCACGCGGTAAAATGGATCGAGCTGATACTCGAGTGCACCAGACCAGAGATGACAGCAATATTCCATGTGTGTGTGTTTCTACGTGGAAGAAGGTTTCTTAAAAGCCACTCTGTAGTTTGAAACATTTTTATTATGTGATGAGAGCAGCCCGCGCCCGTACCTACAAACGGAAAACTTAAAGAAAACTCATTCTTAATAAATAGCTTCTTAATTTTTATTACGCATTAAACCTTAACTGATTAATTGACCAGAATGATGGTCAAAACACAGCTGGATTTGACGTCACAGTAATTGTACTACAATTATCATATACTAGTTGACCCGACAGACGTAGTTCTGTATATCTATACTAATATTATAAAGATGAAAGATTTGATTGTTTGTTTGTTTGTTTGCATTGAATAGGCTCCGCAACTACTGAACCGATTTGAATAATTCTTTCACTGTTGGGAAGCTACATTATCCCCGAGCGTTATAGGCTATATAACATTTTCAAAAAAATTTGGGATCCCTACTAAAAGTCTGGACTTTTACTGGTAATGTAACCCAAGGTGTAAAAATACGTACGCGAACGACATCGCGGGGTATCAGCTAGTAATAAATAAAATAATGTTTTTTATATGAATTTGTCAATAATATATCATAACACCAAGAATTATTTTGTAAAATATGCTCCCTGTTGTTGTAATGAAATTGTTTTACAGCAGAACTGTCAAACCGTGCGTCAATAAATTCTCTCATAGAAAATATGTGCATACAAAACAAATATCGGACGACGGGGGACTCATCAAAGAAAAAACAAAATTGTTGTTTTTATTTAATTCCGATTTAACATTTAACACTTCCACAAACAATTCAAGACCAACATTAGCCAAATCGGTCCAGCCGTTCTCGAGTTTTAGCGAGACTAACGAACAGCAATTCATTTTTATATATATAGATAGATAGATTATTGATTCCATTTGATTGTACGTAAGTGTCTTTGTGAATTGTGTTTTTTACACAGCCTCCGATAAAATTTGTCCGGTCAGGGTAAAAGGAAATAAAATTGGAAAGGCCTTCATTTGAAGGACACTCCTTTGAGTAATTTTCACTAGGCATTCCTTATAGTTAGGTGTTATAGATTTAGCCATTTGGGCCCTCTTCTGATAAATTCTCTCTGTATATAGAAAAGCATGACCAACATACCAAATAATGAGGAATAGGAAAAGATATTTAATAAAGATCGTGTGTGATTGACTACCCATACAGTCCAGTGGTTAGAGACTCTGTCTACTGAGCTAGAGGTTCTGGCTTTGAATCCCGGTTGCAAACATTTATATGATGAATACGGATACAAATTAAATTTGTTACCAAAATTTATGAATGATGCGGGACTCAAACCCGCGACCTATTGAGCCAACCGTTCGAGTAAGCATTTTTTTTAATGAAAATATGGGACGAGACGAGCAGGACGTCCAGCAGATGGTAATTGATACGCCCTGCCCATTACAATGCAGTGCCGCTCAGGATACTTGAAAAACCCCAAAAATTCTGAGCGGCACTACAATTGCGCTCGTCACCTTGAGACATAAGATGTTAGGTCTCATTGGCCCAGTAATTTCACTAGCTACGGCGCCCTTCAGACTTTCTCCACACACTTCACAGTAATGCTTACATATTACTGCTTTGCGGTAGAAATAGGCGCTGTTGTGGTACCCATAATCTAGCCGGCATCCTGTGTAATGGACCCACTGGTAGAAGCATGGGTCGTAAATTTTGGAAATGAAATGAAATGAAATGAAATTTATTTGCAGGAAACATTGTACTTAAGGTGTTAACAATATAATGGATAATCCAATATGTTTCGTCAATTGACATGCAAAATATGTTACAAAATTGTCTAAACACTAATCGTACTGTTATATTGAAACATGTCGGATTTCACAATGATATCAATAATATTTATAAAATGAAATTTTAATATTTATATAATATTATAATATGAGACGTAAATAACTTAATAATTCATTTAGTACCTATGTATAATATTAACAAATTCAATGTCATAAAAGTATATTAATTTACATATATTATTATCAAATAGACTAATTCATTTTGTATTGAAAAATTCATTTAAACTATAGAAGCACTTATTTGCTAACCACTGATGCAGTCTTCTTTTAAAAACTTTGAACGGTAAATCTTTCAATTCATTGGGCAATTTATTATAACAAGAAACAATTTCTACTAAAAGATGCAGTTCTACAGAAGGGCATTATGAGTTTATTTGGATACCTTGTGTTTAAAACCTTCTGGCATATTTTGTTCAATTGTCAGGTTGAAAAAAAATTAATTGTTTATGAATATGGACGTTTTTTTCAGAGTCATGGGTGTTTATATGTCTAATTGTAGGAAAAGTTATATTTTATAAGTAATACAATGTAAACATTAACACTGTGACAAGTGTTTCTTATGTTGGTGATCCATTAAAAATAAAATATGTTTAAGAAATTACCTATATTGTAAACAATTTGTTACTTTTTAAAGTGTAAACCCTCACTTCTGGGATTAATAACACAAATTGAATTTAAAAACAAAATTATGAACGACGCGGGACTTGAACCTCGCGTTCCGTACGAGCGCTCTTCCACTGAGCCAATCGCTCGAGTGACGTCACGTTCATAAATCTTGATATATCTTGTTAAACGCACAGGTTGTGGCTTGTTGTATAACGCGGTAGGTAGCGTGTCCGGTTCACGCATCGTTCATAAATTTTGTTTTCAAATTTGATTACTGTTAGTATATTGTATTAAATATATAGTTGTATGTTAAATACTTTAATAATTAATTTAATAATTTAAAAAATAGTAATTATTACATCTTGTATTTAGTGAGCATTGCATAATGTTATTAAACATTATTTAAAAGATTACTGCTTAAAAAAAAATTATTGATGTAGGCGTTACTTTGCGGAAATCCATAATTATACAAATGATTTCAGTTTTATTTAGTGCTAATTCCGCCAATGTTATTATTTATTATGTCTCGTGCTAGATTTTGGCGAGACAACACGTCCTGAGGATGCCTCGTGTAGAGGCGAAACACGTGTCGAATTGTTTAAAAACAAATAATGGCGGAATTAACACTAAAGAAAACTTAAATTGTTATTTGATTGGGTTCTTGTATCAGGCCTCGTCATGTTCCCAAGTCTTTGTGACATTCATAATGTTAACACGAGGAACAAACATAAACTTGTTATGCCTACTACTCGGTTGGGTCGAGTTAGTAAGTCTTTTGTTGAGCGATGTATATGCTTCTACAATATGATCCCAGAAAATGTTCAAAACAAAAGTACTACGATATTCAAAATAATTGTTAAAAACGTATGTGGGGTAAAGGTTACTAAAACATAAATGAGTTTATTGATGATTCACAGATTGGGAATGGAACGACCGCCCTTAGGCTATTAAATAATAAGTTTAATTGTACAGCATAACATTGTAAACATATTTTTGATGAAAAAAAAGCCCGCTGAGTTTGTTGCGCCCATTCTTCTCAGGTCTGAGGCATTCATTTTGGAATGGGTGGTAGTTTTTGACTTTCAATAAGTGATGTCATGTCCTATTTTGTATAAAGAAAAATTGGATTTGAAATTTAAATTTTAAGGGTAGCAGTTTGGAAATAAAAATTCTGATATCATTTTCGTCATGTGTACTATAAATGCTGTCGAACAAATTTGCTTTGAGCCAGCTGAAAGGGCCAACTGCGCATTAACGTCAATATCTGGTAATTCCCTTGCGTACTTTGCAATTATGTCAAATAGATTGCCAACCAATAGGACATACATTATATTTTCAGAAAATCTTGTTTGTCAAAGTGTTTTTGTGCATGTTTGATACAGAACATTTTAGCGCCGTTGGCCATGTAGCGAGAGTCTGTGGTACTAGTGATGACAACTTCAGCAAACATCGATAGATTGTGGGAAACTATTTAGAAAAAGAAATGTGTATATACCTAATTAAGTTTATTCTTCAAGTATAAATAACACGGAAAACAAACGAAATTAATTCAAAATGCATAAAATACTTCAGAGCATTGTACTTTCCGTCGCAGCCATTTGTATTATACGTCAAAATTAGTTCTCTGGACGCTCGCGAGTGGCGCTTTAAATAGGCACAAAAAATTTGCTATCAAATATGTGGAACAGCCTGTCCAGTGGTATTTATACAAGTCAGTGGCTGTAATATACACATAGGACACTCACAAGTAAGCTTTTGAGAAGCTTTAGAGAAATTGGATTAATATATTCAAAGATTACGCCATACAACCTCACAAAAATTACCTCTAAAATTTTTTTTTTGTATGACAATAAGGGACGAGGCGAGCAAGACGTTCAGCTGATGGTATTTGATACGCCCCACCCATTACAATGCAGTGCCGCTCAGGATTCTTGAATAACCCAAAAATACTGAGCGGCATTACAATTGCGCTCGTCACCGCTGAGATATAAGATTTTAAGTCTCATTTGCCTAGTAATTACACTAACTACAGCGCCCTTCAGACCGAAAAACAATAATGCTATCACATTACTGCTTCACGGCAGAAAAAGGCGCCTTTGTGGCACAATCTAGCCGGCATCCTGTGCAAAAAAGCCTCCCACAGGTTAACATGATACCAATGTTGAAAAGTTAGGATAGCTGTTACAATTTATTGGTTGATTTTAAGGCTGAAAATCAACTATTATTAAAAAAATTACATTACAAGCGGAACTGAAAAAACTTTTGATTCTGGTTTCATTATCATCATGAAGCTCAACAGAACTAGTAGATAATTTATTAATCAATGTTAATATTGATATTTATATAATAAGGTGTTTATTTTGTGTTATTCTATTCTATGTCTGTGAATAGGTATATATATCAGGTATAGGTATCATTTCTATTTAAATTAATGTAGTTGTATCTTTTAATGTTCCGAAGAGCTGTTTAACCTGATGCCTGCCGCCGAATTCCACCTTCGCACGACACTCCACAAATTAGGATATCATCCCCACCATCTGGATCTGTGGCGGTCCTCCACAGTGCGGTTTTCAAGTTGCTTTCTTCCTCGTACTACTAAGCTGTGGAATGAGCTTCCTTGTGCGGTGTTTCCGGGACGATACCACATTGGTACCTTCAAAAAAAGCGCGTACACCTTCCTTAAAAGCCGGCAATGCTCTTGTGATTCCTCTGGTGTTGCAAGAGAATGTGGGCGGCGGTGATCACTTAACACCAGGTGACCCGTACGCTCGTTTGTCTACCTATTCCATAAAAAAAAAAAACTTTTCTTTATAATATATGATCTATGACTTTATCTATTGGTTATGTCCTAGATCCAATATTACGGTAGCGCATTGAATACTACAATAATATACAACTTGGCAAAATATGCTTTTGAGTTTTGTATATGGTTTCTAATTACCTAGAATTGATAAATTATACAGGAATTGAGTAAGAAGTTCTGAGTCATTTAACTATTTTAATATGCACAAATAAAATTTGAAAACAAAATTTATGAACGATGCGAGACTCGAACCTGCAACTATTCGCGTACCGTTCGACCGCTCTTCCACTGAGCCAACCATTCATAAATCTCAACCTCAGGTTGTGGCTTCATCTACAGGATCTACTATACAATTGATAACCTGCTCAACCCCAATATTTATATATTAAAGCAAGCCACAAACTGAGAGTTGAACAAGACATACAAGATTGATCAACGATACGTCAATCGAACGGTTGGCTCAGTAGAAGGGCACTCGCACGGAACGCGAGAGGTCGCGGGTTCGAGTCCTGCATCGTTCATAAATATTGTTTTCAAATTTAATTTGCGTAAATTAATTAGCGCGAAGTGAGGGTTATCACTTTAAAGAACAACAAATTATTTTAATATGATATCACAAGCTTATGTGTTTTTTATGGGCGTTTGCTATTTAACAAATAGTTAAATATAATTCCATTTCAATCTGCTACTTCATCTTCAAGTACATGCTGTTAAATATACAATATATATATATATATACAGGGTGGTCCAAAAGTCCGTTAACATTTGAATCGGTTGCCGCGTCTAGCAGCGGCGGCGGAGGGGGGCGGAGGGGTTACGCATTGCAAGAGCGGCCAATGGGAATTCAGTACCATGGCGTCGTTCAGCGGTAGTCAACGTGCGTTTTGTGTACGCGAGTACTATCGAAACAACGATTCTGCGAAACCTAAGGCTCAACGAAAGTTTTGCAATCATTACAAGATACGACACAAAAATCAAGCTCCATCAGGTGTGTTAATTAAAAAATGGGTGCTCAAGTTTGAGAAGACGGGTTCAACAATGGATTTACCTCGATCTGGCCGGCCTAGAACGTCGAGGGACCCCGAAAACGTGGAGCGAGTAAAATCGTCTGTTCGTGACCAACCTGGACTTTCAACTCGAAAGCTGTCTGCTGTCCTTAACGTGCCAAGATAATGATGTATTAAACCGCATTCTCAAGAAAGATTTAAGTCTACATTCCTATAAAATCCAAATGGTGCAGAAATTAAGGCCTCAGGACCATGCCACTAGGTTGCAGTTTGCGAACGAAATGGTAGAGCGATTCACCAGTTTTACAAACATTTTTTGCTCAACGAGATACACTTCCACCTAAATGGGCATGTTAATAGACAAAATTGTCGTTATTGGAGTGACACTATGTCATGGTGATCAAAAACCCCTGCATCCCAGCCAACCAACCCAGTAACTCTTGACGAATTAAAGGATCGTATTCGCACAGAAATCCAAAGCATATCAACAGAAACATGTAAAGCTGTCATCGAAAATTTCCGCTCTAGATTGCAGCAATGCCAGAATAATGAAGGATTGCATATGGATGATATGATTTTTAAGAAATAAATTCCCCTTTTGTTTACTATCAAAAAAAAAATAAACAATTTTGATCTACTGTAATCATTTTTTTCTAATCATCATTCCAATTATAAACGGACTTTTGGTCCACCCTGTATAATATTGACACACTTTTTACACAAATTATCTTGCCCCAAGTTAAGCATATATAGCCTATGTTATGGGTTACAACACAATGATATATTTAATACAATATACTTACTTAAACATACATGAATACATTTAAACATCCATGACTCGGAAGCACACATCCATATTCATCATATAAATGCTTGCACCTCGGGATTCGAACCCGGGACCTCTAGCTTAGTAGGTAGGATCGCTAACCACTCGGCTATACAGGTCGTCTTTAAATATAGCCTATACCTTCTTAAATGTCACACAGTAATATTAAAATCTGATTTAAATTCGAATCATATAATTCAATAAAGGTGTGCAGTAAGTTTTTAATGAGATAAGTTAGAAGAGTCTATTTTATGATTGCTGAAACTCAACCACGGTACTCGGGAACTCATTCTTAAATCCAAACGATGTATTCATTTCAACATAATATACTATGAGTATGATACTGTCATCATTTAATTTTATTCAGAAGGTGCATCTTGAAATAATATAAAGTTATGCTTGCAGCATATTTTCAAATTCAAATTCAAATATTTTTATTCAAATTAGGATGTGACATCACTTATTGAAAGTCAAAAAACTACCACCCATTCCAAAATGAACGCCTCAGACCTGAGAAGAATGGGCGCAACACACTCAGCGGGCTTTTTTTTTCATCGAATAAATATGTTTACGAAGTAATATTGTACAATTAAACTTATTATTTAATAGCCTGAAGGCGGTCACTCCATTCCCAATCTGTGGTATCATTAAGAAAGGCATTTATGTTATAGTAACCTTTACCATACAAATGTTTTTTAACAATTCTTTTGAATAATATTTTTTTATATCTATAATATTCTAGATATCTTCATGTTAGAAAAGTGCGCCGTAGCTAGTGAAATTAATGGGCAAATGAGACTTAACATCTTAACATCTCTATATCTCAAGGTGACGAGCGTAATGGTAGTGCCGCTCAGAATTTTTGGTTTTTTCAAAAATCCTGAGCGGCACTGCTTTGTAATGGGTAGGGCGTATCAATTAATATCACCTGAACGTCCTGATCGTTTTATCCCTTATTTTCATAAAAAAACAACTAAACGAGAGAAGTAGAAAATTCATCTAGGCGAGCGAGCGAGTCCCTTTTTTAGGCCTCGAGCCAACTTTACTACAACCAATGTTTCATATCCGAGCATGACGGCTCCATATCTTTCAATAACGTTTAACTTTATCCCAATCAAATAGTCACGGTATAGATTGATGATGCCAATGTGATGAAGAAATTAAAAAGAAACTACATATTTTGAATACATAGTGATGCCCTGGCCTACTGCTCCTTAAAAGACAAAATCGGAACTTATCAGCTGATTATAGTCTGGTTTTTGATACATACAAAACTTCAAACCGTTGGAAGATTGGACCCGAAGAGACGTATAATACTTGTAAGATTAAGTTAAGTAGATGTTTTACTTTATGAATAATTTGATAATCGAACGTATTGTATTAATAATTTTATTAAATTAACTTTAAGCTGGTTAAATTTGTGAAGGCTGTCTGCTGTCATCATTATCAACAGTTGGAAAACGTTCAATGCTCGACAAAAGCCTCCCCCAAAAATCTCCACGACGATCAGTCCTTTGCTGCCCTCATCCAAACTATTCCAGCGATCTTGACCTATCATCGGTCCATCTTATGGGGACCAACCCTGCGTCTTCCGCTATGTGGTCGCCGTTCGAGAACTTCACTGCCCTGACCACCATCTGTCCATCGAGCTATGTCTCTGCCACTTCAGTATCGCATCCATCAGGCCTAATGGACTTTGGATATCCTACTGTATTTAACTTTGCCTGCTGTATTAAACTACAACTTATAAATAAGCGATATGAGATGCGAAACATATTTTATATTCAAATTAGAATATTCCTTATCTTAGTATAATAAAACGAACCTCATAACTGGAATTGTCGTCGCTTCTATCTAAAGACGACAACGCCAGTAGTGCTCATGCCCTTGGGACTTCATATCTAAGATTGCTGACAATATGCCAAGTTTAGACATTTGCCGGGATTGCACTCCGAGGAACGCTTATGTTACCGACTGGAATTGCTTTCGACAATCGTAATTATAGGGTGGGAATGTCTATGGCATTACGTTAAGTTCAAGGTAAATACAAAACTATAGTCAATCAATGAAGGTTTTATAAGTGTGGTAAAGGTTACTATAACATAAATGACTTACTTAATGATACCACAGATTGGGAATGAAGCTACCACCCTCAGGCTGTTAAATTATAAGTTTAACTGTACAATAAAAAAAAGCCCGCTGAGTTTGTTGCGCCCATTCTTCTCAGGTCTGAGGCATTCGTTTTGGAATGGGTGGTAGTTTTTGACTTTCAATAAGTGATGTCACATCGTATTTTGAATAAAAATATTTGAATTTGAATATAATTATGAGTTTTTCATCCGAGTTCACTTCAGGCTTAAAACTTTGGGCCTAACTTTAAGGGGGTATATATTTTTTCCTATTGGGCCTTTTCTCTCTCAGTATAGGTGACATAAAAAATAAAAAGATTCTGTTATAATAAAATAAATATAATATTTTTATTTTCTTTAATATATGTAGAAAGCTTTCAACCAAAACGCGTTTTAAAAATGTAGCATGGACTTTCCAGCAAGACTGCACCTGATCACAAGACACGAAGGATCCAACCTTGGCTGGAAGTCAACATTTCTGACTTTATAAGAGCTGAAGATTCTAAGTCTAGCCCAGATATAAACCCTTTGGTCTACAAACAGTTGTCTGTGGTAGCAGACATGGCCTACTCTAACTGGTCGCAGTGGGAGGCTCTTCTGAGGATGCCGGCTAGATTATGGGTACCACAACGGCGACTATTTCTGGCGTGAAGCAGTAATGTAAAAACATTATAGTGTTTCGGTCTGAAGGGCGCCGTAGCTAGTGAAATTCCTGGGCAAATGAGACCTAACATCTTCTCTCAAGGTGACGAGCGCATTTGTAGTGCCGCTCAGAATATTCGGGTTTTTCAATAATGTTGAGTGGCACTGCATCGTAATGGGCAAGGCGTAGCAGTTACCACCAACTGAACGTTCAGCTCGTCTCGTCTCTTATTTTCATAAAAAAAAAATATGAAATCTCTAGAACACTGCGTGTTCTAAGTGACGCAGTGACTAAATTTCCCATGGAAATAGTGCGCAATTCCATTGAGTTGTGGCCACACCGCTAAAAGACCTGCATGTATGGCGAATGTAGTCATTTCTAATAGAATTATTTTTAAAATTATTATTATTATTATAAAATACATATAAGTTAATATAACGTCATAAAAATAAGTGGATTTTTATTTGTAACAGAACATATGTACCAGGTTAACATTTTATCAATCAATTAAGAATCATTTTATTATATCGATTACACTATATTTATAAAGATTTATTGATGACATAATATTTTTATCAAAATTAATGGTTGACGCGGATTCGTGCCTTCGGTGATAGCGCTCTTAACCCAAAATGTATAAACGCTTGACCACCATCCAGTTAATTACATAATATTATACTACGTTATTCAACTCTTCAGTTGTAGCGCCATCTACAGTATCTATGTTACAACTAATAACCTACTCAACCCTTATGAATGGAAACCTTATTGGATTAGGCGTTTTTTTTCGTTAGTAAGGGACGAGACGAGCAGGACGTTCAGCTGATGGTAATTGATACACCCTGCTCATTACAATGCAGTGGCACTCAGGATTCTTGTAAAAGCTCAAAACTTTGAGCGGCACTTCAATTGCGCTTGTCTCCTTACACATTATTATTTCATGGCAGAAATAGGTGCCGTTGTGGTCTAATCTAGCCGGAATCCTGTGCAAATGGAACCTCCCACTGGTAGAAAGCGTTATTTTGCGGAAATCCGTAATTATCCAAGTGTTACGAGTTTTTTTTAGTGATATTTCTGCTACAATTTATCTTTAACCATTTATTGAAACGTGTTTTGCGTCAAGGCGAGGCATCGTCAGGAGATATTGTCTCGCTGAAGTCTGGCACGAGACTGTCTCGAGTAGAGGAGAATGGATTGTAAAGAGGCATAAAAGGCATTTATTTTCTCAAAATTGATTCCTTTAGAATTCTTTTTGATATCATTTCTAATAACTACTACATACTACTACCGCTTGGGAAACAAATGGCGCTCTGAGAGAGAAGAAGCGGCGCAAGAAACTCTCCCAGCATTCTTTCTTTGCGCTCTTTTCAATAAAAATATACAATATTGTACAGTCATTTCTACCGCTATAAAATAATCACAATCTAGTCCCAGTATTTCATCATCATCAGCCAGTAGACGTCCACTGCTGGACAAAGGCATCCTCCAAAGATTTCCACAACGATCGGTCCTGCGCTGCCCTCATCCAACGTATTCCGGCAATCTTGACCAGATCGTCGGTCCAACGGCCTACTAACATTGCGTGTTCTGGTACGTGGTCGCCATTCGAGGAATTTACTGCCCCAACGGCCATCTGTCCGTCGAACTATAAGCCCTGCTCACTGCCACTTCAGTTTCGCAATCATTTGGGCTATGTCGGTAACTTTGATTCTCCTACGATACTCCTCATTTCTTATTCGATCTCGCAGAGAAACTCCGAGCATAGCCCTCTCCATTGCACTCTGAGCAACCATGAGCTTGCTTTCTCTCTCTCTCTTTCATAGAGGAGTATTTGTATGTAAGGAAACCGACTTGAAACGTCACTCAAACATACATTTATTTAATAATTTAATCATTATATTTATAATTATTGTGTATACCCACCTCAGTCGTCGCCTCCTTACACTTGTCTGTTGCAGCGAATATATTGAGCTGGGTGGAGCCTGACCGGAGTGGGCATTGGTCGATGTCTACCCGCCGGAGATCTATGTCGATACCACTCGTTCCTCTGTGGACAATACGACGGTTTACTGTCAGTCATACATGGATGATCCTTTTGAATGTCCGGCTGTCTAATTGTTGAAAATCGCTTATTTACGCGCGGTGATTTAAACGCGCGCGCGACCGCATATCTATGCGTCTTATTTTACGTGTAGCAAAAGAATGCTTGTAGTTACGGTGATTTCAGTGACTTCATCTGAAAGCTAGTGAAATAATCTATTACAAGAAGTTTAGTAATCAATTATTTGATTTTATACAGACCTTTCTTTCGACAAATGTTAAAAAAAGCAGTTGTATTTTTGAATAAACGAGGTTTTTTAAGGAAAACAATTTGGTTTGTTTATAAGTATTTATGGTTTTATAATCAACTTTATTTGTTCTTTCTTTTCACCAAACTAAAATTTACTTGCTTCATAGTAATAATTTGAGATATTTCTGCAGAACGACACCCACGAAATTGACGATGAACAGAGATTGCACGCGTTAGTGACCGTACATTCATAACCCTTTTGTAAATAGATGTTCAGTACCTAGACTTTATATTTATATACTGAACGATAAGAAATTTAATCTACGTTTTTATTGAATAATATTACTTTGGTTAATTTATCAAACCAAATACCATATGAAGCAAAATATTGGGTAAGGTAGAAATTTCACGACATCAATCCTGGCGGATGTAGATGCGATGTTGACATCCCTACATGCATCTTTTGCTAAACCTTCCTGAAAAAACTCTATTAGACAAGATGTTCTACTATAATTAAATATGTTCTAAATTAATATTAAATTTAATATCCTGATTATTATATTTATAACTCTCCCAAAGACAGTAAGCGTCGCAAATACGTCGGGTCTCAGTGAGTTTTACATCTTTGTGCCGTTTGGTGTCGAGACACTCGGCCCATGGGGCCCAGAGGAAATGGAAATGCTGCCAGTATTCTTGGTCCGCTTCTCCGTAATAATAAATATTATATTAATATTATCGATATATAATATATAACAATATAAGATTTGTTTTGTTTGAACTACATAATGTTATGTATATCCCGATTACTTCGTAGAAACTAGGAGTCATCAATAGAGCGAGTGAACACTCCAAACTGGCCGATATTCTCGTGCTCCGTATAAGTATTGCGACGGATAAATTAAGCCACACTTTATTCAAGTGTGCCATCAAACACTTGAATAAAGTGTTGCAAAATTTGGTGACATTCACCACGGGTACTATCCTGAAGAACTATTTGATCCCAACTCTACAGCCGGATTCCATTTTGGCACCTTATGCCACAAACATCAAAAAATAATCCTCACCATCTCAACCAAGCTTCCTTGCACGGTGTTTCCAGGACGATATGGGTACCTTCAAAATATGCGTACTACCTTAAAGACCAGCCTCTCCCCTTTTTTTTTCAAAACCCTCCTTTTTTATGAAATAAGGGACGAGACGAGCAGGACGTTCAGCTGATGGTAATTGATACGCTCTGCCCATTACAATGCAGTGCCGCTCAGGATTATTGTAAAACCCAAAAATTCTGAGTGGCACTACAACTGCGCTCGTCACCTCGAAACGTAAGATGTTAAGTCTCACTTGCCCAGTAATTTCACTAGCTACGGCAACCTTCAGACCGAAACAAATTAATATTTACACGTTACGGCAAAAATAGGCGCCGTTGTGGTACCCATAATCTAGCTTGCATCCTGTGCAAAGGAGCCTCCCACTGGTTGTCGGATTTTCAAAGCAAGTCAGGAAAGAACGGTCGAACGAAAAGTTTCTTACTTACCTAGAGATTTATGATTGTTTCGTATTTATATAAAACAGAATCCCGAAACAATACAGTTAGGCATCGTTTTGTTTGAGCTATAAGTCACAGTGCGTAACGCAATCGATTTGCAATTAGGAACAGATACGGCCCAAGTAAATTAATGTCCAGTTACATCCCACCTCGGCTTGTGGCCACAATTTGCATAATGTGTCACTGCAACGGACCACTGACATCTTAAACTAATTGAATATGTAACGACTTGCCGGCGAATCGAGTGGTGCGCGTTCATTTTATATTTTCAAAAGAGTAATTTAATTAAGCGACATATGGAGTGCCTGTGAAACTTTTAACATGAATATCGTAGCTTATTTTATAATTTGTGAGCACTGTGACGTCAGTAGTTATTCTTAGGTCTTAAAATATTACACAGATAAAACTGAAAACAAAATTTTAATAACGATGCGGGACTCGAACCCGCGACCTCTCGAGTTCCGTGCTAGCGCACTTCCAAATGTGCCAAGGGTTCGAGTGACGTAACGTTTATAAAATCTTGTACGCTTTGTTCAACTCTCAGGTTGTGGCTTCATCTACAGGATCTACTTTACTGTTGATAACCTGCTCAACCCCAGTGTTTGCATATTAGGACAATGACTTGAGATATCGCTCTTGCAAATCTAAACAAATTTTTTTTTTAGTGATAACCCTAACTTATGGGATTAATTACATAAATAAAACTGATAGCAAAATTTTATGAACGATGCGGGACTTGAATCCGCGATCTCTCGCGTTCAGTGCGAGCGCACTTCCAGCTGTGCCACCTGTTCGAGTGACGTTTCGTTTATAAAATCTTGTATGCTTAGTTGAACTCTCATTTGTAGATGAAGTCACAACCTGACGAACAGACGAAGACGAATGCTACATACACCCTCTTCACCCAGAGCAACCCAATCTTATGGTCACCCTACAAGTCCAGTATCATACGCCAACTTCTCAGCCGAAATTTCAGCTGCTAACCAAAACTGCTGCACAAAAACGTGGCTCAGTCGGCAGTTACACTAATGCCACCTCTCATTTGCGAAGTAGTGCTATGGACAAGAAGACTGCTTGGAAGAATGCTCCATAGGACAATATGGACAAAACTATGCCTAATCCCTATATAACTCATGAATTATTTTCAATAATTGTATTTTTTTATATTATGTGTTACATTCAGACGTGCCTGTCATAGCCTAATAGAAATAAATATTATGAATCGTTTGCGAAACTGGGTTCATGTAAACTAGGTCTAGCCCCTGAGGTAAGTTCACACCGGTAGGTAATGGTGAATACGGAATGATACAAGGTTATCAATCGGACTTGGAGAAAATCGACAAGATATCCTGGTTCTGCGACTACTGGCCAAGCAAAAAAAAACCTTAAAACTTGCATTTCGCGGACATCGTGCAATAACCGACATAATATGATTATGATGAATAACACTTATTATAAATATGAGTTGAAGTGCTAATAATTAATTTAATAAGTATAATATATCACGCTTTGGAAAAAAACTTGAGGAGGCCCTTACTCTAACGGGACACAACTCACAAACCACCACACTCACAACTCAGAATAAATAGAAGCATAAGCAAGTAATATTACTAACACCAAACAATTAGAACTTTATCTACCTACCTACTAATACTACTAATCATTCGCTTTGTGTAAAAAGAGATATGGAATACATGAGGCTTTACTATAATATTTCATGCTTCAGGTAAATCATGTAATTGAGAATAGTAAGATATTATTTGTTTAATTTACCTTCCGAAATCGGCAGTGCCCCAGGAGCACTAGATTCTTCAAATACACCAAAACCGAGAGTGCCGTACGGCACAGTATTCCCTCAGAAAGTTCCGGCCTTTATTTTGTTTAAAAGATGGTTTATTTTGCATGGTCTTATAGCTTGTTTCAATAGCTTTTACAAACATTCACTCCAATCATCTTAATTGTAAGTAATGTTAATACACTTAAATTATCAATTAATACGGCTTTACTCACGTTTTTGTCGGTGTCGGTACCGACTAGTTTCACTGACAAAAACGTGAGTAAAGCCGTATTTATTGATAATTTAATAATGACTCCCGAAAGTTTTAATAATTTAACTATTAATACACGTTAAATATACAAAACATTAAAATGGAAATGGACAGGTCATATGATAAGAGAAAAGACAGAGAAATGGGCAAGACTAATAACTGAATGGCAACCACTAGATAGCAAAAGAAATAGAGGTAGACAGCCTATGAGATGGGAAGACGACATCAAGAAAATAGCGGGGCATCTATGGACTCGTACAGCAAAAGATGGGACAGAATGGAAATCTTTGGAGGAGGCCTTTGTCGGAAGACAAGCTGTACCACAGTAAAGACCGTTTGCCGATACTATTTAGAGGCACTTTTTTTTTACTTTATTTTAGTACCTAGTATGTAAAATTTCAATAGCAATAAAGGCTTTTTTATTTATTTATTACTCGTTAAATAATACGCATGTGCAGAACAGCGGACTTCCCGGAACGGAAAGGTTATAAAAGTGCAATCTACGAAGTACTAGATTGTAAACAATGATTAATTATTCTCCACGCGAAGTTAAACATATGAATTTCAGAGAAATTTGTTATAGCGCGTTGTAAATACAGTTCGTATAGTTTTGACCATTCGACCGGTCAATGTTATCAGTCGCCAGTAATATATAATAGCCATTTTCTCGAGGCACTATCGCCGAACTAATCTCTAGACAAACGACAGACCCATTTTAATTTGGGTGTCCTTTATATCTGCGCTGCTATCATAATCCAACTTTGTGTTTCGGTCTCAGATTACTCTAAAATAAAGATCATATTTTGTATTCATTCTTTATCTCTACATAACACTAAATCCTCTTTTACCAAGAGGATTTATTAATATGGAGTGAGTTTGAAGAATTTATTAAATCAGAAATACTTCTATTTGAAAACCAAGTTCAAAACTTTTTTAATATTGTAAGATGCGGTTAAAATACTGTTTCTAAACTCAGACCTTAGTAACGTCTTAAAATGAATATAATCTACATTTTCTAGTAGGTACTTTAGTTATATAGGTTGTTTTTTGTGAATAACAACTTTTTTGCGCCAATAGTGAAAGGCAATCTAATCAATTAACGAAAACTAAAATATAATTATACATTTTGGTATTGTAGTTATCTTAATAAATCCAGTGTCCTAATGTTTGTTTCCAATGAACTCCTAAACCAATGAACGGATTATAATGGGGATTACTTCATAGAGTGCAGTTTCGTCCAACTTAAGAGACAGGATAGTTTTTATTTCGATTCGGGATCCTTAATTATTTTTATTTCCAATATTTGTTTTGTATGGATATATGTTCTATGAAAGAATGTATTGACGCATGGTTTGACAGTTGTACTGTGAAACTATTTCATTATAACAACAGGGAGCATATTTAACGAAATAATTCTTAAAGTTATTAAATATTATTGATAAATTCATAAAAATCAGTATTTTCTTTATTATGTACAGTACAACTTCTGTTGGTTCTGCTTGTATATTATATTTCTTTCAAATCTAAAACATGATATTTATTATACGTTGAGTGACGAGTGTATACTATTGTGTTCGGTGATTTGTAATCATCTCCGTTTTAGGGTAATTTTACTGCGCTTTATGTTATTTGAGTAATATTTCCCTTTTCTGGAATTAAAAATTATACAAATCTAATTTGAACCCAATTATTCTTGCCCCGATAGGTGCGGGTTCGAGTACTACATTAATTATTATGTTAGTAAAAAGTTTAAAAGATATTAATCATACGAAAACATTATTTAATATGAAATGTTAGTTTATTTAACTAAAATCATCAAAGCTACATGTTTTTTCACTACAATGTCCGATGTCACCTAAGACTCCCGGGGGAGAACGCTGCGCCTAAATCGTGCGTAGTCTCATTTAGTGAAAAGTCCAGCGGGAAATCTGGAAAAATGCTCATACTTCCCAATTAAAATATTCGGTGGTTAAGCATATCTTTAGCATGAATATAGAAGTAAGGTGACGCCATTTACCGTTTTAATATTAATATTATATAGGTAACTAGCTGACCCAGCAAACGTTGTATTGCCGATATTAAAATCGCGATACAAAAGTAACTGTTGATCGTAGATGAGTGAAAATTAGAAGTTTTATGTATTTTTTATTGCTAACTCATAATAAAACAAATTTAAAAAAAAAGTCAAAAAAATTAAAAAAAAATTCGTATGGACCACCCTTAACATTTAGGGGGATGAAAAATAGATGTTTTCATGAGTTTTCATCAAAATTTCATGAGAATCGGTCAAGCTGTTTCGGAGGAGTTCAAAGTTTAACACCATGACACGAGAATTTTTTATATTAGATATTACCGTTGAAAAAAATTTTTTTCTTTAAGAGAAGAAATGACTAGATAAGAGAAATCTACCTTCCAAATGAGCTGTAGTATAAAAAAATGACAAATTACCAGTGTAATTTGATTTACCTACGAAATAAAACATATTTGATTTTAATTGATTTGATTTGAACTGATTTGATTTGATCAACTGATGGTAAATGATACGCCATGTTCATTACCATGCAGACTTAGTCGACAGCACCCTTTCAGGAGTTGTCGCATCGACCAGCCATCGTTCCCCTCCCCTTAGTAACAAGGAGTTACTTATGAGAATGAAATAATGTTCTATGCGAGTAGATAAAAAGCACTTACTTAAAAAAATACGTTCCATTGTTATATCCAAAGAAAGGGACGGTGTAGGTGAGCATCCATATGTTTCCACCTCCGCAGTCGTAGTACGGCTTTGACCACTTGCCGTCCTCGTAGGTCACCGCCAGGATCTCGTCCTCCTCTCTCTCCGTGTGCACGGTGTCGTTATATGTGTACGTGTTGTAACCTAAAACATTACACGTGATCAAAATCAAAGCAGAAAATCAAAATTTTCTTTATTTGTACACAGTAATTTCCAACCACATATGAAACTCTCCTGGTAGATATAGATAATCTGTATTAGGAGAGAATCGCTCATTGCAAGTTATACAAAACAAAATTAAAAACTAAAAATAATGAAGATATTGTCTAGTGACTTGGATTATAAAAAAACAAAACCAGTTGAACTATCTGGCCGGCCTGGCAGCGCACGAGAATTAAGTCATTGATTTCAATGTGGATCAGGTTACATTAGCATCATGTCGCAGTTACTCAGCCGGACGACCGCGTAAACTTAGGAGTTAGGATCATGTACGACAATTTAATTTTTAATGTTATAGTAATGTTGAAACTTGATACACACACACACATATATATACAGGGTATCCCAAAGTTATGGGACATGAAGGGAAAGTGCCTTAAATATCGAAGATAGGCTATTTTACTGAATGAAGACTTTATGTTATTTTTAAAAGTTAGTAATTCTGCATTCAAAGATTTTCTAAAAATTACTTGCTTAGTCTGGGAATCGAACCGATTTAAATGTAAAAAAAAACACCCCTACTTTTATGATGCCAATCGAAAGAATGGCCAAAAACTAATAACTCTTCTTAAGTAACATAGTATTTTAAAAGAAAGGAACAACGTAAAATGAATGTTTTCCTACTTGGATTGGTACGAATGGACCCTATTAGATGGCCGGCCAGATCCCCGGACCTTACACCATTAGATTTCTTCATTTGGGGATATGTGAAAGATATGCTATACAAAAAGCGATACGAGAACTTGGGCGAGTTACAAACAGAATTGTGCCATATCATATCGAGTATTCACCATAAAATGATAAGAAAATCAACAGGCAGCGGAATCATTAAAAGATTGGCGATTTGCGTAGGACAACAGAGATCACATTTTGAGCATTTAATTAATTAATTTACAAAAAAATACCCACTTAATTGACTGCTTTCTTTTAAAATACTATGTTACTTAAGAAGAGTTATTAGTTTTTGGCCACTCTTTCGAATGGCATCATTAAAGTAGGGGTGTTTTTTTTACATTTAAGTCGGTTCGATTCCCAGACGGGGCAAGTATTTTTTAGAAAATCTTTGAATGCGGAATTACTGACTTTTAAAAATAACATAAAGTCTTCTTTCAGTAAAATAGCCTATCTTCGATATTTAAGGTACTTTCCCTTTATGTCCCATAACTTTGGGACACCCTGTATATATATATTAACGTAAACATAGCTACTAACATAAATACGGAAACATCTTAACAAAATATATATTTTAAAACTTATTATATATATACGCTGCTATAAATACATAAAGAAATTTATATATAGGAGTAAATTCTGAAAAATTACGTCATGTGATGAATTATTATTATTGATAGCAATAAAAGTAACACCAATAAAATCAATTGTTTAAATTCATTCAAATCAATTTAATTGAATGATGACACTTGTGAACATAAGTATATTTTTGATTACTTTTTTAGCGGCGTTGAGCACTTTTCTTGGGATGGGTATAAATGAGATCTTAAGGTCGCGGGACACGTGCCTGATTGAAAATTCGTAAGACAGTCTATGAAATTATGGATGAAAGTTTTATATAACGGTTGAAAGGTTTATATTTGAGTGAAACTTCTTTGCGCGAATAAGGGTAAATAAAATACGGATGAAACGCAATAAAGTGACATGAAAATGTGGGACGTATTTGTCCAAGAAGAGGGAGAGAGTGATTGTGAGAAAATGAAAAGGGTGAACGTAGCATGAAGCACATAGCGCCGCTAGTAAGAAAAACATCTTCCCTACTACGAGTACCGTTGTGTCCTACTTACTCGCAGCCGTCCGGGCTCAACATCTTGCTACCCCAAACACACTCCCAGAAGTCTTTAGGAAGGAGAAGAGGCTGCTAAGGTTTCTGGAGGAATTGGGGTGGCAGGAATAACAAATATATTCCCACACACGCAAAATAGGCGCACAGTCGTCGAGTTGCGGAAATTGGCCCGATTATACCATACCATACTCTCGGCCGCGGGGCCGCGCCTGCACAACACGGCGCTTGTAGGGAAGATGTTCTACTTACTAAGATAAGTATAATTTATATAAGCGAGATTTAAGAGTTTGTTTGCCAAAGAAAATTTACTCCTGAAATATGTACTTTATACGCACGCCTTTTATTATTTCTATTGACTTAAGCACATTTCTGCAGATTATTATATTATTTTAAATGAAATAAAGTCTTCCTTCTACCTTAAATGTTCTATCTTCAATAAATTTTTTTTATGGAATAGGAGGACAAACGAGCGTACGGGTCACCTGTTGTTAAGTGATCACCGCCGCCCACAATCTCTTGCAACACCAGAGGAATCACAGGAGCGTTGCCGGCCTTTAAGGAAGGTGTACGCGCTTTTTTTGAAGGTGCCCATGTCGTATCGTCCCGGAAACACTGCACAAGGAAGCTCATTCCACAGCTTTGTAGTACGTGGAAGAAAGCTCCTTGAAAACCGCACTGTGGAGGACCGCCACACATCCAGATGGCGAGTCTGATATCCTAACTTGTGGCGTGTTGCGCGAAGGTGGAATTCGGTTGCAGGAATCAGGTTAAACAGCTCTTCGGAACACTCCCCGTGATAAATGCGGTAAAAGACACACAATGAAGCGACGTCTCTACGCAACGCCAAGTGATCCAGCCGATCACAGAGCACTGGGTCCCCGACAATTCGAGCTGCTCTGCGTTGCACGCGGTCAAATGGATCGAGCTGATACTGGGGTGCGCCAGAGATGACAGCAATACTCCATGTGTGGCCGGACCTGCGCTTTGTAGAGTGCTAGTATGTGGGCCGGCTTGAAGTATTGCTGTGGTCTATTAATGACGCCCTGTTTCTTTGAAGCCAATTTGGCATTGCCTTCCAGATGACCACGAAATTGGCAATCGCTCGAGATTTCGAGAACCAGTATTGCGATGGTTTTTGATGGTTGATTTTCCATGGTTATGGAACACCCTGTCTAACTATACAATCTGTTGCATTATTAGAATATACAGCAGTCTTAAATTCTAGTGAGTAATAGATAAAAATAGCCAAAATTACATTCCTACATTTAAGGATGGAGATTCAAAAGTTTATTCCCACATTTATCTTTCAAAGAGACAGTAATAGTAGTTTAAAGAAGTAAAGGAACAGCTTTTTGGACGCAAATTGCAGATATAACTTAGCTAGCAGATATTTAATGTAGAATTTGTCCACATTATCGAAGAGAATATCGAGTTTAAGTGCATGCTCGAGGTGGAAATGCGATATATTTGAAATTTAAAGAATAGATTCCTCTTCAGCTTACATAAGTAATAAAATTTATTAGAAGTGCACATTCTTAACAAGTTGTAAAGAGAAATATTACTATCCTGAGCAGAATTTACCATTTATTTTATTATTTATTTATACTATTAATCATTAACAGAAAGAATCTTAAAAGCTAACATAGTCCCGTAAAACTGTTTGGACAGTTTGTCTGCAGGATCAAGTCTCTTGTAATACATTAATGCTTATTTTATACAAGTGTAATAAACAAATATTGATAAAAATATAATTAAAAAATCTAATGTTAATTTTACGGCAAATATTTGACCGTAAATATTTCTTAAGTTTAGTTATAAATTTTCTTTTACTGGTTTCTAGTGGGATGTCCTCAGGCAAGCTGTGGGAGGCTCCTTTGCACAGGATGCCGGCTAGATTATGGGTACCACAACGGTGCCTATTTCTGCCGTGAAGCAGTAATGTGTAAGCATTACCGTGTTCCGGTCTGAAGGGCGCCGTAGCTAGTGAAATTACTTGGGCAAATGAGACTTAACATCTTATGTCTCAAGGTGAGGAGCGCAGTTGTCGTGCCGCTCATAATTTTCGGGTCTTTCAAGAATCCTGATCGGCACTGCATTGTTATTGGCAGAGCGTATCAATTACCATCTGCTGGACATCCTGTTCGTCTCGTTCCTAATTTTCATTAAAAAAAAGATTTTTTTTGTCTTCATAAGTCATTTCTTCTGGCTGTATATATTGTCTTAATTTTGTTTCTTGTCGCAAAATATTATCTTTTATATGATATTAAATAAAATCCAAAGTGGACACTCATTCGGCAGTAATTATAAAATTTCCTGTTGTATTAACGTAACACTGCGTCGTGATTCTAATAAAAAGTGTGTGTATACTTATGTATGCACACAAGAAGTTAATATAGTTCTTTATTGGCTGTATTGGCTTGAACCCTTTGCCTGTCCTTGTAATGGACGAAGAAACCAAAAAAAAAATTAATATCACAAACGTCAGAAAATTTCTGAAAACTTTAGTTTTTAAATGTCGTTTTCCGCGCGCAACGTAATAGTCAAAGTAGTTTATCTTCAATAATATCAAAAAGGTACAAACTTCATTATGTTTTGCTTTTACGTTATGTAATTTTGCAGCTATAAACCTATTTACATATTCTTTTATTGTATTTTGGTTTGGTTTGGTCTTTTTACCAATGCTATAAATATATAAAACCACATCATTTTTTCATAACGCGCCTAAAGATGTATAACTTCAAAAAGCTACTTTTAAACGTCTGTCCACCAAGAGAGAACACAAAGAAGTGCACAAAGAAGTCTTTACTTCTTTTTAAGGCCCAGAAGGGCCTCCGTGCGTAGGAAAGCATTGCCAGAAGTTGAAGCCAATTGAAAGGATTCGTGATCAACGACGTGAATGCTCTGGTGTGGCCTGCCGTAACCGCCGTCTTTTTTTATGGAAAAAGGAGGACAAACGAGCGTACGGGTGTACCTGGTGTAAAGTGATCACCGTCGCCCACATTCTCTAGCAACAACAGAGGAATCCTAGAAGCGATGCCGTTTTAAGGTGTACGCGGTTTTTTTGCAGGTACCCATGTTGTATCGTCCGAGAAACACCGCACACGTTTGCCGTACTATAATTTCATAATCTGATTTAAAGTGTGTATAACCACTACTTTCTAGTGGACTATAATATTTAAAAAAAAAAGTTCAAGGATTACTCGTCACCCCGATATGATAAGTTTTGGACACGTGTTATATTTTATTTAACGTAGTACGTAAAACTTAGTTGAAGTTATTTTAAAATGTATTCTGTATAAAACTGTAATTGCCTAAAATAGTAAAAATGTAATTTCCAACTTCAAAAACACTATTCCAAAACAATAGATATAATGTGCACTAAAAAGAATAAAAATAATTGCGTATTTTTATACAATCTAATTAATTAATCTAATTCTAGTTACGATTATTGTTATTCTTGGAATCGGTGTCCTTCCGCCGCGAACCGCTCTCGCCTCTCGCCTCCTCACGACTCAAGCACATCTCACCTATAACTAAGTATGTAGTAACATACCTATCTTGGATGACACCGACTCCAAAAATTACAATAATCGTAACTAGAATTAGGTTAATTAATTAGATTGTATAAAAATTCTCAATTATTTTTATACTTTTTAGTGCATATTATATCTATTGTTTTGGAATAGTGTTTTTGAAGTTGGTTGTTTTTTTGTTAAAAAAAAAATATTTTATGATTTTTAGCTAATTTGAAGTACACTAACTAACAATTTGTCTAAATATGTGTAGATATACTAAATTTTTCAATGCAGCAATGAACGTAAGTGCTTTGCAATTTGATTGACAACTCCATTCTGAATGTGAACAACTACACCTCCTGCTTACGGCTTCACCCTTGATGAAAGACACGGACGCACGTGGTTCACAATCAGCGGGGACAAAAGAATTTGGCCTGATATGTGGACATCATTCACAGGGTTCCAGGTATAGAATTTGAACTTTGGAAAATAAGATTCCACCAAGCTCCAGTGGTTGATTACACAGACACTGCGACACGCCGAGTTCTAGCCTCCAGCTGAGGGGCCTGCACCGACTTCAACGTCAGGGGAGTACCAGACTACGCAGGCGAGCTATATCAACTAACCATACAACCTACGACCCTTGCTCATATTATATTATGTAGCTGATACCCCGCAACTTCGTCTGCGTACACACAGGACAAAAGAAAAAATAAAGGAACACTCATAACATAATATGCTATCGGAATTCTGCAAAGCCATGAATACTTTTCGCAGCATACGCGATGTAAAAAATATTTTAGGTAATTTTTTTTACACCTCTCGTTACATTATTACTAAGCTACAGGTCCCGGGTCCGAATCCCGGTAGGTGCAAGCATATATATGATGAATATGGATGTTTGTTTCCGAGTCATGGATGTTTGAATTTACGTATGTTATAGTAAGTATATTGTATTAAATATATCATTGTCTTGTAACCCATAACACAGGCTATATATGCTTAACTTGGGGCAAGATTATTTGTGTAAAAATTGTGTCAATATTATTATTATAATTAGAGTTTTAGTAAGAATCCCTAAATTAAAAAATATATAATATAGCCTATCTCACCCGGGGTTAGTGTAGCTTTCCAACAGTGAAAGAATTTTTAAATCGTTCCAGTAGTTTCGGAACCTATTCAATGCAAACAAACCAACAAACAATCAAATCTTTCCTATTTATAATATTAGTATAGATTAATTGTTTAATAATAAAAATTCTATAAACGCCGGTAGTTTCCTTTAAACCCCTGTAACCGTCGCACCATAATCGAACCGGCATCCTATCCACTCGTAAAAAACATTATATAACTTTGATACCACTAATAATAAAGTGGACATGTATGAATTTTATTTGCGTACCGAAGATTTTATAGTGATGTAAAAAAGAAGAAATCTAAATTAAAAACGATAGTACGTTCATGCATCATTCCGAAATGGAGAAACATTGATACAATAAATCTTTGCAGTTAAGCTGTGAGAGGTATTTCTTATTCTAAGACATATTAAATGTGTAGACGCTTGGGTTATAAATACGAAATCAGGATCCTAACTTTCTAGAGAAGAACAAAATATATTTTAGACCCATCTTGCGATTGCTGGTACGAGTGGATTTGTCCACCAACAACTACCTACCTTTGGCATAAATAATATACCCCCGGGTGAAGTAAGGATTTTATTGCTTCTGCAAATACCGTTTTTGCCCGCAAATAAAACAAACAGAAACATTAATTAAATGTTGCGTTCAACGCTTCTCATTAATTCACAACGTTCGTCAAAATTTGACATTTCGACTTTAATAAAAGGCGGTTTTAATAGAAATAGTAGAAATGCTTAAAGAGCTGAAATATTACTTTGAAAATGAATAGAACTTAACTCTGAATGCGACTCTTTGTTAAGGCACCAAGCTTTCCGATATTCGGTTCAATAGTTGCACTTTTTAAATTATTTCTATGAAAATTTAATTTCACAAATACATTTATAAAGCAATCTATTACGTTTGCAGTAAAACCAATAAATGTACCAAGTTTCAAAGATTAAAAAGGCATTTACTATCTCAAAATTGATTCCTTTAGAATTCAATTTAATGGCATTTCAATAACTACCACCGCTTCGGAAACCAATAGTGCTAGAAAGAGAAGAAACGGTGCAAGAAACTCTCCCAGCATTCTTTTTTTGTGCACTTTTTAATAAAATATACAATTTAATTAAATGTTGAAATTGAAATTAAATAATTTAACAAGAGACCAAAGTTTTCAAAATGTATAAATAATAACGCTTTGGTTGGCAAAATAAAGGCATAAAAAACTTATTTAAAAACATTAAGTTAATTTTCATTGTCGTTCAGACATAATAGTATCATCCTTCAGGATGACTTCTTCATCTAGGATTTTTTAAACATAATATACCCCTCTATAATATACCTCGTAAATATTTTTAACCGCTATTGAAAAAAAAAAATATAAGATGGTGATGATTTCAATGTAGTTTAGGAAATCAATCGTATCGATTTTAGTACTGCTTTTGTTTTAATTTTGAAATGAATCTTAACTTCAACGCTTATTTTTTTAATATTATTAGCTCATTTCTCGATTCATAGTTCAGAAAAGGATCTTAACATTTTTCCCAGGTTTTTTTTTTTATGTAAAAGGAGGAGAAACAAGCATACGCGTCACCTGATGATAGGTGATCACCACCGCCCACATTCTCTTGCAACACCATAAGAATCACAGGAGCGTTGCTGGTCTTTAAGGAACGTGTATTAGCTTTTTTTTGAAGGTACACATGTCGTATCGTCCCGGAAACACGGAAGGTGTTGCGGTAAAAGGAAGCTCATTCCACAGCTTTGTAATATGTGGAAGAAAGCTCCTTGAAAACCGCACTATGGAGGACCACCATACATCCAGCTGGTGGGGATGATATCCTAATTTGTGGCGTCTCATGCGAAGAGTGGTTCGAGTTTTATTAACTATATTATGTAACCCGACTCCTAAGAAAAATTACATACTGTTTTTGCACACTCAACGGCCGAAATTATTATTGTAAAAACTAAAACTTATATATCATCGACTGAGAAATAAATCTACAGTTTGAATAATAGTTTGCAGTACTTTGATAATATTTCTATGGTATTTCTAGGCATTGGAATTAATTTAAGAAATACCACTCCAATCTGTCGTCTATGAAAATCACTAGCTGTTTTGTTAAAAGTGTATTGCAATAGATATAATATCGTATATATACAATCTTAACGACAAGATATCTCTGCCTCAATAAGAAAACGGTCGGAAATACTTTTTACGTTATCTCTCCACCTTATATATTAACCCAAATCAATTTGACGATATCTTACCTCGCTTGAACTGATTATTGTTTCGTATCACGCGCTCGGCATTCTTTCGGGCGATGTAGAACCACTCGGACGTGTTGCTCAAATATTTGTATTCTACCGCAAGATCCTTAGCTAACACTGGCCCCTCGGGCAAGCGATACGCAAAAGGGCAGAACAGTTGATAATCCTTATATTGATACTGATCGTAACAATTCCCAGCGCCGAATACATCGTCGTCAAACTCAACCATTGAAAAAACACTTGCGTGTAACAAGTATTCATTATGCATTACGGCAGGTCCCGCGTATTTCCATAATCTTGTTAACATATTTGCTCTATTCACAGCAACGTCAGCTTCAACTCTAAATCTCTCTTGAGCGTATCTGTCTACAACTCCTTCACCTAAATTCAAATGCGTTCCAGCTGTACAGTTTTCACCTAGTAAATGTTGTGTTTCAATTAATCTTAGGAATTTAGTTACAACGTCTTCATGTACAGCTTTCACTGTTGTCGTATTCACGTCGTAGGTATCATTATTTAAACTACTAGTTGTATCTATGTTATAATCTTCTACCATTATCCTCTGTGTTTCATTACTATCAGATTTATAACTAATCATATGTTCCGATAAAAAATCGTTCTCTTCGCCTATATGGTACACTGGTCCAGAAAAATTTCCGAAATACTTCTGGAATGTATCTGGTGGTGTTTCTTTGTCTACTTCATCTGGCGCGCCGTAGGGTCTCAAAGCAGACACGACTGGATCCTCCCCAGATTTGTCTATGCCCTCTGAAACAAAAACATATTTATTAGGTTGTTTCATTAAGTCCGTTTTATTGCGATTTAATCTGGGCCTATAAAATTTTATCTTCAATCGTATTTCCATCTACTGGTTAGCATATATACAACATACATTTATAAGCCCGTATCAAATAGGGGCGTTAACACATTTCAAGTTTTTATATACTATAATACTATTTCTCCTAAATAATTTGTGTTCATCCATCGTATGAAAAACAATTTGATAATCTTGTCTTGACATGAGAGATTATAATCAGGGTTTTTCATACCAGTGGCCTAATTCTACTATCGGACATTAAGTCAAAGTGTAAAGCTCTGTTCAAACTGAGGCGAATAACGCGCGGGACGCGGGACGCATTTTAGAGCAATTCGCTCGCTCGCTTAGCCTCTCAAACTGACGCGTCTTCCCGCATGTCATTTTTGGTTCTTCAGTGGAGAAACATCATGAATTGTGAGATTAAACAATCCCACCGGGCGTCCCGCTCTTGTTTCGCTTCAACTTGAGTGACTACTCTTGTCAATATGAACACGTCCATACAAGTTAGCTGACACAATTCGCGCGAGTGACATCCGCCCGCGTCCCGCGCGATTATTGCCTCAGTTTGAACAGAGCTTTAAGTACGGAACGCGAGAGGTCGAGTCCCGCATCGTTCATAAAATTTTGATTTCAAATTTTACTTGTGAATTTCCTTATATCATATTTCAACTACAATACAACCGTATATAGGAACGAAAGAAACAATCTCGTACACCTATCTATAAGGCCAGAAACTCATATTACCTCTGCTATTGCAAGAGCTCTCTTACGATGAAGATGATAATTTACATAAGGTGACTACAACTATCGTATAGTTTGTTCTTTTATTCCGCAAAAAGAACCAAGAAAGAACCGAAGTCCCACCAGCATCACGTTGTCGTATGGCATTCCACAACCGCGTGATTTGCAAGAAATTTCTTGCCACGCACAGCCACTTTGTGGAATCAATTACCGTCTGCTGTTTTCCCGTACCAAAACGACTAAGAGACCTTCAAGAAAAGTGCATCCTCCCACCTTAGAGACACCTGGTGTTGAGGATGTTCATGGGTATTTGCCTCACCACGTGAGTCTTTTGCCCGTTTTCCCCCTCTTATATATATATAAATTAATAGTGTATCGTAATACAAATGAGAGACATGAATGACATTAGTTTACTGTTTAAGTAAGTAAGAATGAAAAGGGCTGAGAAAGGAATGCTGAAATGGTTTGGACACGTGGAGCGAATGAGTGAAGAAAGAATGACGCATCAAATATATAAGGCAAGTGTGTATGGGCAAGTCGGTCACGGGAGACCTCGGAAAAATATTTGTCCACCAATTTGGGGACGTTCATTCTAAATTCATTCTAGCACGCACAAAATTTGTAAATCCAATACGCCATACGAAATTCTACTCTAGCTTCCTTGCACTGTAGATTATTGAAATAAATGTATATTTTATTTCATAATAATTAGCTATGATAACTTTCAAACAGCTACAGACTGTATCACAAAGTGATTCACTTATTTACTACCGATAAGATACATGTAAATACATTTTATCAGTAAAGAGGATTTCGCTAGCGCATCAAGCTTGTAAAGCCGCTATCTCACCCTATAAAAGGGGATTTTGTTTATAGCAACAACAAATCGCGAGTTTCATTACGAGGCGTAGAGCAATAGATGGCCCAGCATTATTTATTGGTGGCAATTTTGCCTGGATTTGCTGTCTTGAAGGAAATTGTACTTTAAATTATGTGATCTTGTATGAAATAATGCTCGACATCTAAGGGTTAGTAACTTTACATGTCATTAATGTTACTTCACCAATATTAAATTTTATGTGATTAATAGTTTTGAGAGACCGTAGTCGTTTTTAAATAGTCTTGATAGACAGACGGATTGTCATATTCGACGTGATAATAAAAATCTTTCTATTTATTTGTAGAGGAAAGGAATTGAATGAAGGAAATTGTACTTTAAATTATGTAATCTTGTATGAAATAATGCTCGATATCTAAGGCTTAGCAACTTAGTTTACATGTCATTAATATTACTTCACCAATATTTAATTTTGAGTGATTAATAGTTTCGAGGGACCGTAGATGTTGTTATATAGTCTTGATAGACAGACAAATTGTTATATTCGACGTGATAATAGAAGTCTTTGTTTTTCTTTGTAGAGGTACGGTCTTAAACCTACTATTATTTATTCCCACAAAATACTTTATTTTATTTTATTGCAAATTAGTTTTTACAATTTAAATTTGTATTTTTCTATGTGCAAGACCAGTGCGACTGTCTTGCTAGGTATATGCTTTGAATACTAAATAACCGTCTGATAAAATAAGTTGAAGATGTTTTTTTTTTTAAATAAGCGACGAGACGAGCAGGACAGTAATTAATTCAATACAGTAATACGCCCTGCCCATTACAATGCAGTGCCGCTCAGGATTCTGTAAAAACCCAAAAATTCTGAATGGCACTACTCTTGCGCTCGTCACCTTGAGATATAAGATGTTAAGCCTCATTTGCCCAGTAATTTCACTAGCTACAGCGCCCTTCTATTTCTATAGGCGCCATTGTGGTACCCATAATCTAGCCGGCATCCTATTCAAAGGAGCCTCCCACTGGTAAAATTATTAATTAATAAATTAATTATTAATATTGACTGGTAAGAAGCTAAACCCAACTTCAGCCAATAAAAAATGTAAAAAAATTGTAGTACGTAGAAGTTATTTTGTTCCTTATTATAAAAAATTGCTAAAGTGAAATTATTTCTTTCAAATGTGTGTTTTATTTATGAAGAGAAAATCCTTTTAATAATACCACCTCCATTCATGAATTTTGTACGTAGAATGATAAAATTGTTAGTAAATAATATTCAGAGGCAAATGAGCTTTCATTGAACTTTACCCATGTAACTAAAATATTTCAGAGTCCCTCAGATTGTATGTTGAAGAATATATCGAGTATGAAAAGGGCTTCTTTTCAATTTCTGTTTTACTATATATAATAAATCCTTATACTTCTTATCTATAAAATAAATAGCAAAAACCGAAAAAAATTGACATCCTTAAATATCTCATAAGCATACGCTAGTTGTTTTTGTAGAAAAAGAGGATAAACGATGTTAAGTGATCACCGTCGCCCACCTTGCAACACCAGAGGAATCACAGGAGCGTTGCCGGCCTCGGAACGTGTACGCACTTATTTTGAAGGTACCCATGTCGTATCGTCCGGAAATACCGCATAAGGAAGTTCATGTCACAGCTTTGTAGCACGTGGAAGAAAGCTCCTTGAAAACTGCACTGTGAAGGACCGCCACACATAGTTTAATGCAATATATTCCATTCCACTCCTGGATAAAGGCTTCCCCCAAAGATCGACATGACGATCGGTCCTGCGCTGCCTCATCCACCTTACTCCGGCGATCTTGACCGGATGGACCCCACTAACACTACGTTTTCCGGTACGTGGTCGCCATTCGAAGACTCTACGGCCATCTGTCCATCGAGCTATGTGTCCTTTTTTATGAAAATAAGGGACGAGACGAGCAGGACGTTCAGCTGATGGTAATTGATATGCCCTGCCCACTACAATGCAGTGCCGCTCAGGATTCTTGAAAAACCCAATAATTCTGAGCAGTACTACAACTGCACTCGTCAGCTTGAGACATGAGATGTTAAGTCTCATTTGCCCAGTAATCTCACTAGCTACAGCGCCCTTCAGATCGAACACATTACTGCTTCACGGCAGAAATAGGCGCCGTTGTGGTACCCATAATCTAGCTGGCATCCTGTGCAAAGGAGCCTCCTACTGGTGGCCCTGCCCAGTGCCAAGTCAGTTTCACAACTATGTCGATGACTTTGGTTCTCCAACAGATCACCTCATTTCTGATTCGATCTTGGAGGGATACCCCGAATATAGCCCTCTCAATTGCCCTCTGAGCGACAATGAGCTTCCTCGTAATGAATGCGATATATATTCAAGGGTTCTACTCGATTTTATACGTTATTTAATGTGTACCCATATCTATATATATAAAAATGAATTGCTGTTCGTTAGTCTCGCTAAAACTCGAGAACAGCGGGACCGAATTGGCTAATTTTGGTCTTGAATTATTTGTGGAAGTCCAGAGAAGGTTTAAAAGGTGAAAAAATAGGAAAATTCTGCTAAATTATATAAATACAACAAATTTGTTTTTCCTTTGATGTGTCCATACATAATTTATATGAGAGAATTTATTGACGCACGGTTTGACAGTTCTGCTGTGAAACAATTTAATTGCGACAGCAGGGTGCATATTTTACGAAGTAATTTTTGATGTTATGATAATATATAATTGATAAATTCATATAAAAACATTATTTTATTTATTATATACAGAAAACAACGTCTGTCGGGTCAGCTAGTTTATAATAAAAATGCTGGCCGTCATAAGCAGAGTTTGCTTGTTTGAGAATTGATAGCTGATTTAAGAATATTCACGGACATTCTTTATTATTTTAATAATTATTTGTACTTTCAGTATTCTTCTGCTTTATCAATGAATGGTGGTACAATCTAATGATTATAATAATTATTCTCGTATCATGAATATTACAAAAATAAAAATAGTTTAAAAACTAAAAAAACACGCTTTGGTTGCAAAGATAATGGTTGAAATTTAATATTTACTTAATTTAAAATTAAATTGATCAATTTATGTCTTAACAACGGTAGAAGAAAATTACATAAATTAACATAGATCTTATTTTCCAAATTGAAAAATGGATTAGTTTTATCAAACTTGTCATCGGTCCTCGATAAATCTACGAAGTTTGAACGAAATCTGGCCGTTAAAAGTGGGTCAAAATCGCGCCGAAATGAGTCGGTTACAAGCAAACATACATACAATGTAATATTTAGTATTCTGTGCATAATGTGTTCATCGATTATAAACATCACGAAAGTAGTATTGAAGAATCAGTATTTACCTGTGAAATGATTATAACTATTATAACTGAAATTATTATATCACTAGAAATAAGGGATTGCTTGTAACTAATTCTAGTAGGCTTCATAAGATACATAATAGCTTTAAGGGTAAATGTATACACTTCTATAATAAAGTCCCAGCCACTGTTCAGGCATTATTTATAAATAAAATTAAATGTTTTACAAAAAAATGGCTCTGTCGTAAATCCTATTACTCCACTGCTAAATATCTAAATGATCGGACAGCCTGTGACTAGATTGTGATTATTTTATAGCGATAGAAATGATTGTACAATATCGTATATTTTTATTGTAAAGAGCGCAAAAAAAGAATGCGTTTCTTGCGCCTCTTCTTCTCTCTCAGAGCGCCATTTGTTTCCGAAGCGGTAGTAGTATCTAGTAGTTATTAGAAATGACATCAAAAATAATTCTAAAGGAATCAATTTTGAGAAAATAAATGCCTTTTATGCCTTTAATGATATCTTCGTTGGATTGTTACTACATATATTATATCACAACACAATCACACAGAACACGAAACCATTATATTTCTTAATTAATATCCGTTAAAACACAGAACAATAACGATAAAAACACTAAAAAAACGATCCAATTTGACTGGAGACTAATGGACACTTAATTGTTTCGAAACGGTTGCGTGGTCTTCATCTATTCCGTCTCTTACGTTTTTATGTAAGGATAGTTTTCACACTTTCACACAGGGTTCGTCTATTATACTAAGTTAGTAGTATACTAAGTTTATACCATCTGCAGAATTAAACAATGTACAGTTATTTCATGATTCGAACAAAACTAACGAAACGAACAACAAAAATGCAAAGATTTAAAGTAATCAAGAAATCCAAATCATGATCAGATGCACACGTTTTTAAAGTGTTTGTATAATTTTATGATTCTAGTATGTTTGTTGTTAACCGACTTCAAAAAATTTTTTAACAATAAAACAACCGACTTAAAAAACGACACCGAAATTGGGTATCCATAATATACTGCCTTGTATAATAATTATAGTATTAACTCCAAATGTTATATTTATGGACTATATTTATGGAATTGCAATAAATTTAAATTGAAATTGAAAACACTATTCCAAAACAATAGATATAAAATGCACTAAAAAGCAAAAAAATAATTGCGTAACTTTATACAATCTAATTAATTAGTCTAATTATAGTTACGATTATTGTTATTTTTGGAATTGGAGTCCCCCCACCGCGGCCCCGCTCTCACCTCACGCCTGCGACTCAAGCACATCACATTTATAACTATGTGTGTAGTTACAAATCTGCCTTGGCTGACACCGACCATTTTTATTTATTTATTTTTATACATTTTAGTTAATATTACATCTAATGCTTTGGAAAAGTTTTTTGTAGTCGGTTGTTATTTGTGGCATTTATTTCTATTTTTTTAATGTTTTATGTTTCGCTGTCATATCTTTATATATATAATTCTTCTGTGAGTGTGTATGTCACTGAACTTTTCTTAGACGGCTGGACCGATTTTGATGAAACTTTCTGTGTGTCTTCAGGTGGATTCGAGGATGGTTTAGATTTACAATTGAACTACCTCCTAAACGGCTGGACCGATTTTGATGATATTTTTGTGTGTTCCAGTGAATTTGAGATTGGTGTGTGTCTTCAGGTGGATTCGAGAATAGTTTAGATTCACAATTAAACTACATCCTAAACGGCTGGACCGATTTTGATGATTTTTTTGTTTGTTGCAGTGAATTTGAGATTGGTTCAGATCCTCAATTCCGTTGATATAATATAATTCTCCTGCTCATGTGTATGTTAATGAACTCCTCCTAACGGCTGGACCGATTTTTCAAATTTAAAACGTGTGTACAGGACAACGTCTGTTGGGTCCACTAGTTTGCTATAAGCCTCTAGACCAATAGAAGCGTTTAAATATAGGTACCTAATATATTATTGAAAAAATCGTTCATTAATAGATTTAACGTGCGCCTCAAGTAATTACATGTATACTATTAATAGTAGGTACTCGATTGAGCGAGTATCTGAAAAATGCGTAGATATCTAATCCGCCATTGAATTGAGAAAGAGGAAATCATTTTCAAGAGCTGTTATTAGAATTGATTGAAAGCTTATTTGAAGAGAAATATATTTTAATAATTTACGAACAATTTATTATTAATAGCTTAGGAATGAACAGATATTGTGTAGGAATGATAGAAAAGTAATTGAGTGCATTTATCATGAAAGGAGAGAAGACATATTTAACCTCATTTCAGACGTTGAATTTAATCGCAGTGCTATTCTTTGGGTGCGCACAGAACGCGACTGCTGCTCGCGGCAGCTAGACAGACCACTTCATTCTTGTATAGTCTTGTATATTAGCAATAATTTTTAAGATTTCTGTCACCTGGAGACTCCAATACTTTTTTTAAACTCCTATTTTTTCACAAATGATTTAATAAGGTTTTCTTTAGTGTTAAATCCGCAAATATTTGTTTTTAAAACAATTCGACACATGTTTTTGGCGAGACACGTCCTGAGGATGCCTCGTGTAGAGGCGAAACACGTGTCGAATTGTTTTAAAAACAAATATTGGCGGAATCAACACAAAAGAAAACTTAAATCATTTGTTTATTTATAGATTTCCGCAAAGTAACGCCTAATTCAATAAATTTTCCTGTTTTCCCTGCAATCTGTCATAATAACGTTTAGCTGGACTTTAAGTATTTGTAGTTTATCAAATATTATATTTATTTGCCCAAATATTATTCACTATCTACTTGTACATCAGATCATGTGGCGCTCGCCTTTTTAACCGACTTCATTAACCGACATCAAAGAAGAGGAGGTTCTCAATTTGATCGGTATTTTTTTATGTATGTACACTTACTTACTCTGAGATTTATGATCCGATTTACGTAATTCTTCTTTATTTCGATGTGGAATAGATGCCATTTGGTCCCATATTGGTTTGGCCAAGTAGTTTTCATTTTATGAAAATTTTTGTCTACGTGAATGATATAATTGTCTTTTGTGAACGGCAGCCAAATGTAATAGTAGGTACCTACACCCGCCACGCGTGACTTTGAGTGGGATACCTTCGTCTAGAACAAAGCAACCCAAGCGGACAGACACGCGTGGCCAGACAACCTTTATAATTACAGTAAGTAAGCTGTTTATAATATTAAGTTTTATATTGTTTATGGCTTGGCACCTACTTAAAACCTATCAATAGGTAGCACATATAAATAATAGTATTTTATTAATATTAAAGGTAAAGGTTTGTATTAAATAAAATTTTTAGTTATATGATATGTTACTTTTCAGTTTTGAAGTCGGTTTTTTTAAGCGTAGTTTTTTTTATCAATCTTATAAATGTTGTGCGGGGTTTCTTTTTCAACAAATTCCTTGCAAGTTGGTTTGCGTGTCTACTACTTCCTTCTTTATAGTTTTTATATTTAACTCTCGATGTAGGCGTTCATTTATAATGTACCATGGAGCATTAGTGATCATTCGAAGAATTTTGGATTTTAACCGTTGCAGTATTCAATATTCCGTATGTCCATATTGGATTAATTATGAATTTGTACAGAAGAAACTTATCTTGTAGTGATAATTTAGGTTTTCGATTTTGAAACTAACACAACTTTCTCACTTGATGTCCCAGTGCTTCTTTTATAGTGAAAATATGTTTAGTCCATGTTAAACGTCTATCTAGGTGAATACCTAAGTATTTGACGCTATCAGCCTGAGGGATCCTTACTTGATTAAGCCTCCAGTCCTTCAGCCAATCAGATGCATTGTGAAATAAATTTGTAATTTTTGAGACGCTCCAGTGGGAGTTGCATCAACTGCTAATATGGCTGTGTCATGAGCATATGTGCCGGTTATTCCTTTTCGAGCATCAAAACAGTCAATTTCAGTCAGTCAGTCACAACCGATCCAACTGCGCGCGAGCTACCGATAGATGCTCCTTTGATGCGGGTTCAAAAACCGACAGCGAGCAGTTCGCCCCGCGGCACATTTGAATTCGGCAATGCTCGCATCGCGCACGGCCTCCCCGTCTTGATCCTTCGTTCTTCGCGACCGCCGTGCGCGCCTATGTTCGATGGTTTGCCGCGCGTAATATGTACGCAGCTTTAGCTAGTTCACTATACGTAATCAATCAGGGTGATATTTTACTGTCCACCTTCAATCCTTAAAGTAAAATCATTTTTTTTATAGAAAGGTAGCAACGGGCAAGAAAAGAAGTGTTGAAGAAACCAGCTCCTTAGCACTTGCAATACCAGACGTCATAAGATGCGTTTCCAGTCAACATAAAACCCGGCATTCATACAAGGTTGTGAAGAAATCATGGTGACAGTGGTTAAATTTATCAGCTCAGCATGTACGCACTCTTTTGCATTCCTTTAATCTATAAGAATACTATAAGTTCAGTTCAACAACTAAATGACATCTATAATCCTTAATACTGAATTACAAACTGGAGATATAGAATATATCTACAAAATATATTTACTTCATTTTTTATTTCAGTGCACCAAAAAATACCTACACGCTTACTTTTTTTATAGAAAATCATGTTTGCAGTCAAATTAAAATCTTGCTACTTTTTCGAATTAAAATCTAGCGCAGGCAAATCATAATCAAGACCCGCTCGATTTCTCAAGGCAATTGGCTTGATCCCAGTCCTTAAGCAAGCAAAAGATGTAAACTAGTAGTAACTCGAAACTTATCTAAAGAGACGATTGCAGTAAACATATAAGGCTCTCTACATACGGAAGGAATACTCAATTAAATATTTCTCACTTATGTGGTAAGCCATCGGGGCCAAAAAAATCACTATTATTTGAATAGATGCACATTGTAATGAACTAACTAAAAAAAAAAATAAACTTTCCTTTTCGGAAAACTCTGATCGCGCGGTATGCCTTAGATGGGCGCGATTTTGGCGCTCGCACAGCATTCTGTCAATGCGTATTATTTTACATGAGCAATAGATTGCTTAAAATTAGGATGATTTCAGTGAATGTATCAGAAAGCTATTGTAACAAGCTATAAGACCATGCAAATTAAACCATCTTATAAACAAAATATGGGTCAGAACATGGAAAAATCTAGGCTCTAGCACTAGGGCATTGCTAATTTGGGAAGGAAACCGAGGTCCAATAAAAAACTGTATGATACATTATTTATAAGACTATGGAACTCGTGACATAACAAGCTCTTCAGAAATACTATAATATTTTCGATACATTTATCCAATAGCTCTTTGGTCTATATGTTTGCATGTTCGTCACAGCTTGGGAAGTTCAGATATAATTTTGCCTAGTGAAACTATCTGCCAGCGAAAATCATAACTCGTCATAATCAATTATTTTATATGCAATGGATATTCCATATATTATTATTATATCGATTGATTTTCCCAAGCAAATTCATTTGCAAATAGCACTTTCCAAGGTTAAAAAAATTGTTAACAGAATTCTTCTTTTTTTTGAAGTATTCCTTCAGTCGTTAAGGTTGGCCGTCATCGTTTTGAATTCGTCTCAGGAGGTCTTTTACCAAAATCGTAAGCCGAAGTTTCGTCCGAAATGAAAGAACGACGAACTTCAAAATAAATCTATTACCAAAGTACTTCGGATCCGAATAGTGCGGACGGATTTCGTTTCGGAACCATATACATAAGCATAAAATATGAAACTAAAATAAAATCATAAGAAGTGAAGTTGTGTCTATAGACCTGATTAAACTCAAACAACGAAAAAATAAATGTCAAGTGAATTTGGGAATAAGGTAAACGAAAGACAAAATGTCTAATCGCGAACTTCGTATCATTCTTCGGATCCGAAACACTTTCGTAATAGGAAAATGTACGATCCGTCAACCGAAATTTCGTATTTCGATTTTGGTAATAGGGCTGCTGTCACCATTACCAGAAAACTCTTGAATGAAACTGCGACTGTCTGTGAACGCCTTAACATTGACAATTTAATTTTACGAGACATACATCCAAGATAAACTAGATGGAGTAAAGCTCTTGCACTTAAATGTTCTGTAAGTCACGTACAGATGCAGTAACATATCGAATGTAATATCATTTATGGTGTAGGTATTGGTAAAATCTTAAAATATTACGAAAATAATATGAGATACTTATACTTATCAAATCTATTTAAGTTAACATTTTATATATCAACCATAAATATAACTAAAGATTTGTCAAGTGGGCGCTGGAACATCATAGCTAAATCAATTTTATCTTTTTTTTCTTGTGAAAATAAGGGTCGTGCGAGTAGGACGTTCAGCTGATGGTAAGTAATACGCCGTGTTTATTACAATGCAGTGCCGCTCAGGATTCTTGTAAAACCAAACAATCTGAGTGGTATTACAATTGCACTCGTCAAAAGATGAAATCTCAATTGCCTAGTAGGCGCCCTTTAGACCGATACACAATAATGTTTACACACTACTGCTTCACGGCAGGAATAGGCGCCGTTGTGGTACCCAAAATCTAGCCGGCATCCTTTGCAAAAGGAGCCACCCACTGGTTAGCTTATAAGTAAGATCACGTTTAAAATGAATCTATCGACCTTTACAATTCCTAGAAATTGTCTCTGTATTTATATTGCTTATTTAGTTGTTAAAAAATGGATAACGTTCTCCGGGAGTGCCGGCAGAAGTGAAAACTACAAAAAAAAAGAAGAAATACAAGTATAACTAATGCCTTAAGGAGAGTATTCGAGTATTACGAATTTTCGATCAGGCCACGTGTCCTAACGCGAGTTTAACATTTTATACCCATCCCACGAAAAGTGCTGCTCAACGTCACGAAAGAAGTTTTCACTCCAACAAAATAAATATACAAATTGATGAAAGAGTAAGGTAGTTAAATGGAATTTGACGTTCAAAAAGTTAAAAATAATGAAGTAGGGTATAGTAGGGATTGCACATACCATTATCCATCTGGATGGATCCAGTACTGAATTGGTCCATTAATTACGTTTCATATTTGCAACTCAAATTACTTTTCTTGTAAAAGTATGCCATTCTTTCAGAGTTGGTAAGAATAGTATAAAATTTCATATATGGATAAAAATGTGTAGCCTGTACATAAAACTATGTCTTTCATTTTGCCATTATGCGAAGGCATCACTACTTATTTGCGGAGGCATAAGGGGAAAGATTTAGATGAAAAATTGTATTATTGTAGTCTTGGAAGCTTATATCAAGTAAAGAAAATCCTACACTTCGGCTTGAAAAAACTTCGAAAATACATGATATAAATACATACGTAAAAGTAACACAAAAAATACGGGTTGCACTCCGGGAGTGCCGGCAGAAGTGAAAACTTGAACAAATAAATACAAGTCTAACTATCGCCTAAGGTAGAGTCTTTGCTAATGAGAAAGCTTAAAAACAAAATAATTAAACTGTAAAAATATTTCATGGATGAGATTCGATCCCTCGACCTCGCGGTGTTTCAGCTTCGCAATCACAATGATTCAACCACTGGTCCAATGAGCGTATGATCATTAAGTTGAAATAGCCGAACTATAATTATACGTATAAATCGTTCATCCACAATTTCAACGACTATCTTACGAATTTTCGTTCAGGTCACGTGTCCTGACGCGAGTTTGACTTTTTATACCCATCCCAAGAAAAGTGCTCAACGCCGCTAAAGAAGATTTCACTTCAAAAATGTAGACGGATATTGTTGGTACTTATAACTTAAATCTTTCCTATGATTTAAATCAGACCAATATTTTTCTCATTTTGGGATTTAAGTGAAGTAGTTGTGAGATGTTTCAAATTATCGTCATTAACTTATATATAACTTACTGATCTTTTAAGATTGATAAACTCTAAAGTGCCAACACGATCTGTGCGTATTCCATGCCTATTTTCGATCAATTCCTCAAATAATAATGTATCGCATAACAATCCGATGATGAGAATTTGCAGAGAATTTAATGAAGCGTGTGCTGATTTGGTATATTCCTTACAAATATACACTTGTTTAAAAATACTTTTTATAAAACAAGCTAGTTTACGTAAAATAATTTAGTGTTTAACTTAAATATCATTATAATTTAATTTCTATTGTGACCACTTATAAGTTTTTTTACTGTATTTGGTGAATTTATGTGTACAATTTTAATTGGATCCCAGGATCACAAAAAATATGCTGTACTTGTTATTAGATGACAGTTTTATCTTGTTATCTGTTATTGTACCGAATTATAAATAAAGTCAAATAGATCTGGTTGGTGTAAGATGTATAAAGATGGTATTAGCATAAACTGAACTAAAAAAATGTCATACATCATTCAAGACGAAAGTAGAGAGATATCTTTTATTAATAGTGGCATTCCCGCAAATGGTATGTCTCCTGAATAATAAAGCGAGGAAGGCTCACACGGAAAGTTACGATTTTTGCAGCGATTTTTCATATTATCTTTATCTTTATTTATATTTTACTAGCTGATCCGACTGACGCTGTTCTGTGAATAGAAAAATAATAATTTAACTAAGTATTCGGGAATAATGTAGTCTAAATCCATTGTAAATTAATGATTTTATTATAACTAGCTGACCAGACAGACGTTGTTCTGTACATAATAAATAAAATACTGTTTCTATGAATTTGTCAATAATTTTTCATAACATCAAGAATTATTTCGTAACATATGCTCCTTGTTGTTATAATGAAATTGTGTCACAGCAGAACTGTCAAACCGTGCGTCAATTAATTCTCTTACAGAAAGTATGTCCGTACAAAACAAATATTGGAAATAAAAACAAATTATGGGCCCCAAATCGAAAGAAAAACTATCCTATCTCTCAAGTTGGACTAAACTGCACTCCATGAAGTAATACCCATTTAAATCCATCGTGGACAAACAACGTGTCACTTAATTTATATATATTAAGATATGTAGTAATAAACTAATAAGTATTAAGATCGTATTTGTGTAAACAACTTTTACATTACCGCTTTATATGTAATTGCAAATTTTTTAAATATTATAATGGATTTAGTATGTTATCCATAAAAGATAGACATAAGCTATCGCAGTATTTTCTGTAGAACAATGTAAGATACACAATTCCATCATACAATTTTTTGTAATAATATCTCAACGGGCTTAGACAGCGTTATCGTTGAAAGCTTCTAGACGACTTATTTTTTTCCGACACCTCCAAACCTCCAACAAATATCGTGTCACGGACGAGTAAAAAAAGAAGGACTCCGCGCCGTGATATTAGCAAGTGAAGCACCGTTATGTTAGTGTGTGTGCGGTAACGGTGGATACTAGTTACACAATTTTTTCTCCCTTAATTTTTTTTTTTTTTAATTTTTTTTTTATGGAATAGGAGGACAAACGAGCGTAACCTTTTGTTAAGTGATCACCGCCGCCCACAATCTCTTGCAACACCAGAGGAATCACAGGAGCGTTGCCGGCCTTTAAGGAAGGTGTACGCGCTTTTTTTGAAGGTACCCATGTCGTATCGTCCCTGAAACACCGCACAAGGAAGCTCATTCCACAGCTTTGTAGTACGTGGAAGAAAGCTCCTAGAAAACCGCACTGTGGAGGACCGCCACACATCCAGATGGTGATGATGATATCCTAACTTGTGGCGTGTCGTGCGAAGGTGGAATTCGGCGGCAGGAATCAGGTTAAACAGCTCTTCGGAACACTCCCCGTGATAAATGCGGTAGAAGACACACAATGAAGCAACGTCTCTACGCAACGCCAAGTGATCCAGCCGTTCACAGAGCACTGGGTCCCCGACAATTCGAGCTGTTCTGCGTTGCACGCGGTCAAATGGATCGAGCTGATACTGGGGTGCGCCAGACCAGAGATGACAGCAATACTCCATGTGTGGCCGGACCTGTGCTTTGTAGAGCGCTAGTATGTGGGCCGGCTTGAAAGCCGGCAAACATACTAGCGCTCACATAACATACATAAGAGCACGGCAATACTTCAGTATTGCCGTGCTCTATTAATGACACCCAGTTTCTTTGAAGCCAATTTGGCTTTGCCTTCCAGATGACCACGAAATTGGCAATCGCTCGAGATTAGTATTCCGATACTAGGCGCGGCTTTAAGAGAAGTGTTCTCGAAGAGCGGTGATACGACAAATGGGGTTTTTTATGTGGTAAACTCGCAAACTTGAGTCTTCTGGGGGTTAAATTGGACAAGGTTCAATTTTCCCCATTCCGCGACCTTCTCAAGAGAGGACTCGATAGAAGAAACAAGTTTCTCCCGGCATTGGTCGACGATTTCCCGAGAGAGACCTGCATGGCCAGTGTATACGGCATCACCAGTGCTATCATCTGCATAGCAATGAATGTTGGAGGTGTCCAACATATCATTGATATGCAGAAGAAACAGCGTGGGAGACAGCACACAGCCTTGGGGCACTCCAGCATTCACGGGCTTCGGGTTCGATCAATATCCGTCGACAACGAACTGTATGCTGGGCCCAGTGAGGAAGCTGGAGGTCCACTTGCACAAGCTCTCGGGAAGCCCAAATGATGGAAGTTTGGAGAGGAGCGCCTTGTGCCATACACTATCAAAGGCCTTCGTTATATCCAGGTTAACTGCCAGGCCTTCCCCCTTTGCTTTCAATAGCAGCTGCCCATCTATGTGTTAGGTATACCAGAAGATCACCTGCCGACCGACCATGGCGAAACCCGTATTGTCGGGCGTTGATCAACTGGTGACCCTCTAGGTATACCAAGAGCTGACGGCTTATTATGCTCTCCATGATTTTGGAGAGCAGGGAGGTAATAGCAATAGGCCTGTAGTTTGCCGGATCCGAACTGTCTCCTTTTTTTTGGATCGGATGGACAAGGGCTGACTTCCATGAGTCAGGGACTACGCCTTTAGAATAAGAGTGCCGGAATAAACCGGCGTCAACTCAGGGGCACACGTTCTAAGCACGATTGGAGAAATGCCATCCGGCCCGCTCGACTTCCTGACGTCCAACGAAAACAGAGCTCGCCTAACAGTTTTCTGTCTGAACTGTACTTCAGGCATAGAGCTATGACACCGCGGGATGGTCGGCGGTGTTTTTCCGTTGTCGTCAAGAGTCGAGTTGGAGGCAAAAAGAGTGCACAAGAGATTGGCTCTTTTGCCGTATGGGCCAGGGTGTCATTCCTCATGTGCAACGGCGGCATGGACGGCTGGCTGAAGTTACCAAGAGCAGCTTTCGACAACGACCATAACTTGCGTGTTCCGGTCGGGTAACTGGAAAGCTGCTCGTCGATTTTGACGACGTGTTTTGACTTTGCACGGGTGATTTGCCGCTTAAAAAATCTGGAGGCACGGTTGTATTTCCTCTTAAGAACTGTGCAGTTCGGATCCTTTGTGCCCAGCGCCGCAACCCAAGTTCGATACACCTGTTTTTGTAGTCAGATGCTGCTTTAACAGACGCATCGAACCAGGGCTGTGATCTGCCACCGATGGGTACTACAGAGTTTGGTATAAAAATATCCATACCCTGTAGTATCACATCGGCTTCTGCAACGGCGCAGGCACTAGGATCATCCGAAGGGAAACAAACCCTGCCCCAAGGGTAGGATGCAAAAAAGGAACGCATCCTATCCCAATCTGCTGACTTGTAGTGCCAAACGCGGCGGGTCGCTGGTGGTCTGCGACGTTGGCGTCGGATAGGCACTACACTCCTGACCAGGCAGTGGTCGGACGTTCCGAGAGGGGCGTCGACAAAGACCTGGTAACCATCGGGATGTGTAGTCAGCAGAAGATCCAATAAGGACGGCATGTGGCTATCTATATCCGGGAGCCGCGTTGGCGACTCAACCAATTGGGACAGACCATACGCCAATGCAAAATTATGCACAGATCACCCTGCATAGTCTGTGGTACGTGATCCAAGCCATTCGGCATTGTGCCCGTTGAAATCACCCAAGACTACGTTTTCAGCGGAGGGGATCTGTGCAAGTACGTCGTCAATTGCCGCTTGAACGCAGCCCATGAGATGATCGGTTTCTGCGTTACCACTATGGGACCTGTAGACACACGCATAGATGCGGACGCGGTCCTCTAAATCTACGCGGAGCCAGAGAGTGGACAGGTCCCTACCCTCAAAATTGCCGAGACGGCGACAGCAGATATCTTCCCTAACGTACACACATACCCCGGCATGAGGCAAAAAATTGTGCTCAATTTTGTACCCGGGGTACGTTAAGTATGACGTATCGAGATATCTGCGTCTCAGAAAGGAAACACAAGGCCGGCTGCGCCGTCTCAAGGTGGAGGTGGACGGCGTTTAAATTGGAGTGAATTCCCCTGATATTGCAAAAGTCCACGTTGAGTGTGGAGCGGGGTGCCGTGGTGATACTACCTCGTTTGTCCTTGGTCATGCGCGGTTCTGTGCCCTCCCCAGAATACGAAGGGCAGCCCGGGCTAGAGTGCCCGGGGAGGGATTCTCCAACTCTGGTAGAGCCGGTACCCTCCTGGGGTAAAATCTTTTTTAGTACCGCTGTCATATTCGGGTGGAGGGGTGGGGGGAATGGCCACCGGTCCTCCACACTAACCTATGCGAAACATAGCGGCACTAGGCCGCTACTTCACGCCGGTATTCTGTGCGAGTGTGGTAATTAACCCGGACGAGTTTGGCCCGATTGTGCTGACGTCAAAAGACGGCAGCGTGATTCTCCCACTTCTAAAAAGCCCTTAGTCGCCTCTTACGACACCCATGGGCCTGGGACTCCCCTATTCTTTTTACGCCCCGGGAAAAGTACAGGACATATATGGCCACAAATACTTATAAAGTATCGTTTTTACACTTTTTCACAACGGACGACGGCATTTTTAAAATATTTTATTGAGACGTAAACTGATCTGTCACAGACGATGACAAGGCCTGTAGTAGTGTGTGTGGGGCTATGTTTTTACACGTTAATCGGATTGTTTTGGTGCTACACTGTTATGTAAGGTGACACGGAGTCCTTATTTTTTTACTAGTCCGTGGTTTATGTATACAAGGTTGTGAAGAAGTAATGAGGTTAATGATGTAACGAGTAAATGATTTGGTATTGGGCTTATATATATTTTTTACCTCATAATTTTTAAATTGAAACTTTTATTACATCGTTTAAAACTTTTTCGTCTGTGTGTTGCATGTCGCATGACGGTCAGGCGGTGCCTATAGTTCGCAGCAGCTGACCGTGTAGTGTATAGTCTATTTAATGAAACCCTCATAAAATATTGTTTTCAGTTTTTTAATATGTGTATATAATCTAAATCATTGTTAAGTATTATGTTTGTCGTACTCTCCCTGATTAAAAATTTCGATTGAAAAGTATTGGGAATCAGTCACCCCATGTAAACTGTATATCTATTTATACATGAAATATAATTAAAAGTATTCAAAAGTATTCAAATTTCATTATTTTTAATCCTTTTCAATCACTATTTTTAACCAGGGCTACGACACAGAGTTTAATAAAAATATTAGTCTACTTTAATTATTTCCCATTATCATTCCAATTTTCCAAGTATAAAATTAAGATTGATGAAGCGATTTTTATACCCTTAATGGAATATTATTCCAAAAATTTTTAGTTAAATGTCTATAATGTGAAAAAAAGTTTCACTTTTGTCGTCGTTAAAACCACACAATCCTTTTTTGTAACTGTATTGCTTAGTTAAGATCCAAACACATTGTCCATTCTCTCAAAACCAAAATAAACTTATTGTATTTGCCTGTATTCATATTCTGTGTCTTTGTGGAATAAACTTTTATCCCTGGAGTATTTGTGCTCTGTAGCGATAATATGTTCTGACAACTCATACAAGTTTTGAACTATTGTCGACTAATGTCTACTGCAGTTAGTTCAATCTTAAAACAACGGGATTCTTGTATTGCTGCTGTATGGCTTGAAGAGTATAGGAACCGGGATTGACAATAGGGGCTACTATAGGTTCTAGAGAATACTCATAATACATTATCGAATTGTCTAGAATTTTTTTATGACAGTAAGGGACGAGATAAGCCCGACTTTCAGCTGATGGTAATTGATACGTCCTGCCTATAACATAAAAATTCTGAGCGACACTACAATTGCGCTCGTCACCTTGAGATATAAGATATTAAGTCTCATTTGCCCAGTAATTTCACTAGTTACGGTGCCCTTCAGACCGAAACACAGTAATGCTTAAACATTACCATAATCTAGCCGGCATCCTGTGCAAAGGAGCCTCCCACTGGGAATGTTTGTCTAAACATTAATATATATATTTTTTAATTTAATTTTGTGGAATTTCTCTTCCAGAAAACTTAGCCTTCGGGTCACCTGATATTAACTGATCACCGCCGCCCAGAACACCAGAGGAATCACAGGAGTGTAGCCGCCTTTTGACGGTAACCATGTATATTGTATGTCTGTAGTAGTACGACGCGATAGTAAGGACCTTAAAGAACTTTTATAACAGAACCGATCAAAAAAAATACTGGTTGCACGCCAGGAGTACCGGCAGAAGTGAAAACTAGAACTTGAAAAATAAATTTAAACTAAATAATAAATAAGAAAGAAATACAAGTATAACTATCGCCTCAGGTAGATCCTTCGCTAGTGACAAAGCTTAAAAACCAAATATTTTCGATTGACTTTCGGATGCTTGCATCCATGAAAGTGACAGATTTGGTGGCGCCAATTTTACGGTATGGGGAGGAATCTCTATGTCAGCCAGAACCGAGTTGGTAATTGTAAAAATTCTAAAAATGAAGGTACAATAACAGCTCAACGTTACATCGAGAAGGTCATAAGTCCCCAAAAGTGGAGAAAATTTCTTTTTTTAATGGAATGCATCATTATTTTATGCTGTCTACAATAAAAATCAATCAATTTATCCAATTGAATCATTGATCAACCTTTAAACCTCAAGAATTCATGAGAATACTGTAAAAACGTGGTGGCCCTTATTTTGTTTTGACTAGTATATATAAACTGTAAAAATATTTCACGGCTGAGATTCGATCCCTCGACCTCGCGGTGTTTCGGCTTCGCAATCACAATGATTCAACCACTGGTCCAATGAACGTATGATCATTAAGTTGAAATAGCCCAACTATAATTAAAAGTATAAATCGTTTATCAGTTATTTCAACGACTGTCTTACGAATTTTCGATCAGGCCACGTGTCCTGATGCGAGTTTAACATTAACTATCCCAAGAAAAGTGTTCAACGCCGCTAAGAAGTTTTCACTTTAAACATCTAAATCCAATCACATACATATTATATACGACATAATTCCCATCATTAATTTATTCTATTTTTATACGCAGTTTATTAGCTTCACCTGTATGTATGTTTATATAAACGGCCAGATTTCGTTCAAACTTCGTAGATTTATCGAGGACCGATGACAATACATTAATTTGATAAAATTATTCCATTTTTCAATTTGCAAAGTGAGATTTTTTATATAATTTTTTCAACTATCGTCAATAAGGCAAGAATTGATGTTCATTTTAAAGGAGAATGGCGAGAATGCATGTATTTTGGGACCCACTGAAAGAAGTGGCGTACATCATGGAAACTTATTAAGAATTGTGGAACGTAACAATACTAAGAAGAAATCAAATCGTATGTAAGTCTAAAAAAGTGGGAGAAAAAAATAATCATCTTATTGCAAATTACTACTGAATTACTGATTTGAGTAGGTATAGATAGTTTGATGGTGTCTGAACATCCATTTATAAAATGACTTGTCATGTCAAAAAAAAGTAGATATCAATAATCAATTGCGCAAAACGTTCCGTTAGTGCAAGATGACTTATTTTTAATAAATTTTAATAATTTATTTCTTTTGTCTCCCATAATGTCGCCTCAATAATTTTTGTACAAATATCTTATAAACTTAAGATTATAATTAATATAAACTTGTACTTGTACGATGCTTCCATATTTTTAAAATTATGTGGGTCAATTCTCGCCATCCTCCTTTCAACCATTATCATTTCAACCAAAGCGTGTTTTTTAGTTTTTTAAACTATTTTATTTATTATTCTTATACATTCTAGAAAGCAAATCAAAATTAATTTAAGTAATATATGAAATATTACGAGTAAGTTTCGTTACCGCACGCTCGTGTCGTTTGTGTGAATAGGGCACGAACAAGGGTCTCATATTATATTTGCAGAATATAAAGTCAACCGCCGGCATAAATAGCATTTTACATGAAACCTTTTTTGTATGTGCATTACGTGAGCCAAGGGATGTAATTAAATTACTACAGACTGCAAATTAATGTAGTAAATTTATATTTTGTGTTGCTACTTGTAAGTCGTGGTGCGTATTAATATATTATAAATACTTTTTATTTAATTTTTAGTCGGTTGTGTTCCTGAGTTGTATTTAATGAACAGTGAAATGTAGGTACATCTTCATTTGAAATATTCACACACACACACACACACACACACACATACTCACGCCTTGTTCCCATCGGGGTAGTCAGAGACAATAGAATGCCATTTGCTTCTATCCTTACAAACCTCACGCGCTTCCTCTACATTCATTACTCTTTTCATACATGCTCGCCGGTTGCGGGTGCTTCGGACCTCTCCTTTTCTCAAAACGTCCCCAATTTGATCGACGAATGTTCTACGAGGTCTCCCGCGACCGACTTGCCCACACACACTTGCCTTATATATTTGATGCGTCATTCTTTCTTCACTCATTCGCTCCACGTGTCCAAACCATTTAAGCATTCCTTTTTCAGTCCTTGTCACAACATCCTCTTTCAAACCACAGCGCGCTCGTATTACCGGATTCGGAATTGTATCAGTCAGTCTTACCCCACACATACTACGCAGTGATCGCATCTCAACTGCGTTAATTCTGCTTTTATGCTTCTTCTGCCATACCCAACTCTCACTTCCATACATTAACGTGGAACGTTTGAAATATTCACAGATTACAAAAAGGTGTCCACGCCAGATTTCCTATCATCGACTGGATTAAATTAAATTTTATTATTATATCGAGTCATACACCTAAACCTATCCAACAATTACTCTAATATTACTCCATTTACCTAATCTTTCAATCATACTTCATCCTTCATCTATCTGTCAAATACAACATTCATTCATTCACTCTTCTACTTCAACTACTTGCACACGACACCTCAACTACACAAGAACTATTTTATCTAATCCTGTTAGGACAACGAAATATAAATCTTTAAGAAGATATCAATCTTTCTTTTGTTCAGCGCGAATAAAATGTATCATTTTCTAAAAATAAGAAACTCCGACTATTTCTGTCGAAAATAAAACGAAATAAATAAATAAAAATCAAAATGAACTTGATCATAAAAATGAAATGAAAAAAAAAGTATATTTCACTGACAGTTTCGGTCATCCGTCTTTCAAGACCTTTCTCTCACGAACATGAGGAGCCGTCAAGTGGAAATTAACATCAAATAATATAAAAGTCTGCAAACCCTTGAAAATAAATATAACTACATCTATATATATAAAAATGAATTGCTGTTCGTTAGTCTCGCTAAAACTTGAGAACGGCTGGACCGATTTGGCTAATTTTGGTCTTGAATTATTTGT
>CATIXQ010000041.1:4547110-4560365 GCA_949711755.1 Leptidea juvernica
ATTTCACTGACAGTTTCGGTCATCCGTCTTTCAAGACCTTTCTCTCATGAACGCGAGGAGCCGTCAAGTGGAAATTAACATCAAATAATAAGAAGTCTGCAGACCCTTGAAAAACAAATATAACTACATTTTATATATAAAATTCTCGTGTCAGAATTTTAGTTACCTTACTCCTCCAAAACGGCTTTACAGATTTTTACCAAATTTTATATTCATATTCAAAATCAGCTAAGGGGTAGTCCACCCCAAAGATTTTTTTTAATTTTTTGACAATTTTTTTATTTTTATTTTATTATGATTCAGCATTGAAAAATACATATTTTTATTTATATTTTAATCACACAAATTTATATTTTCGCCCTTCTACGATCTACAACTATTTTTGTATCACTTTTTTTATATTATTCTGTTCCATCCTCCAAACCGATATAGGGTTGCAAGATGGCAATCGAATACAATAATTGTAGTACGGTATATTTGGTAGGTCTGAGAATCGGTTGCATCAAAATTTTAATAATTGATTTTTTTTTAATATGTTATATGGCAATACGACGTATGCCTTTTGAGTTTGCATATAATATAATATAAGACCGAAGTTTTATTATAAAATAGTTTCAAATGTACGGGCTATAACCTCAGTACGTGGCCTCTTGCACTAAGAATAACGTTGATTATGTTACTACACTTAAATTTAAATTAGTTCTGCATTGCTACTTAGAATATTTTTCTCGTAGCTGGAGTTTGCATGTACAAAGCTCACTCGTGCTCAACAAATCGGTATGTTTGAGTAACTTTGCAAAGATTCATTCAAAACCGAACAAACATAGTGAATTTTAATAACTTCACTAGTATCTATTTTCATTCTCATTTGTATGAATATCTTGAACGAAATTGCATTTCATAGCTTCCGTAGAGCAAATGTTTGAGCCGTTGCCTCGCATCTGGTAGCCACAGGTTCTATCCCCAGGCCCCGGACCAATGTGGTTTTTTTTAAAGAAAATAAGGGACGAGACGATCAGGACGTTCAGCTAATGGTAATTGATACGCCGTACCCATTACAAGCAGTGCCGCTCAGGATTCTTGAAAAGCCCAAAAATTCTGTGCGGCACTACAACTGCGCTTGTCACCTTGAGACATAAGATGTTGAGTCTCATTTGACCAGTAATTTCACTAGCTGAGGCGCCCTTCAGACTGAAAAACAGTAATGTTTCACATTTCTGCCTCACAGAAGAAACAGGCGCCGTTGTAGTACCCATAATCTAGCCGGCTTCCTGTGCAAAGGAGCCTCCCACTGGTTTTATTAGTGTTCGAGGTGTATTCGAAGCTGTGTTCAAATACGGTGAAATACGTTAAATGAGGGCAGCGCAGGATCGATCATCATGGAGATCTTTAAAGGAGGCTTTTGTCCAGTAATGAACGTCTTCCAGCTGATAAGCATTTGACGCTCTTACCGTGGAGGAAAGCAATTTCAGGAAACCTACCTACAACTGTATCGAAATTGAAAAGGTTGTAATTGAGCATGTTAACAACTGCCAATCTACTACTACGCGATTTGCGAGGAACTTCTCGTCTCCCACAGCCACTTTGTGGAATGAATTACCGGCTACAGTTTTCCCGAACCGATATGACTCCGGAACTCTCGAACATTGACGATGTAAGAATCCGGCAAGTTGCCAGTTGCCGGTAGCAAATGGTCTAGAACGGCTGAAAACAGGAGTCGAGTTGGAGGAGGCATATGTCTTTATTAGACGGACAAAACTAATAATTCAATTAAGTCAAAAATTAAATTACCGAGGAAAATATTGTCAAATTGAAATAATAATTCCGCATGTAAATAAAAAAAGAATAAGTTTTTAGTCTGAATAAAGGCTTGTTTGATTATTTAAAAGTGCGAATACTCCAACTTATTGTACAGTGGCACGTCAATGCATCGAATTTAACTGTTAAAAAACATCTCTTTACACGAATCATCCAACAATGGTAGTAAAGACCTAAAGGTAGTACAGACAAATGGTTATAAAGGTTAAAAAAAACCACGTTTAAAAAAACCGATAATTTGAAAAACTGAAAAGTAACAAATAACTAAAAATTTAATTTAATACACCTCTTATGCAAACCTTTACCTTAAATATTAATAAAATACTGTTATTTCTATGTGCTACCTACTTATAGATTTTAAGTCAGTGCCAAGCCCCAAACAAAATAAAACTTAATAATATTATAAACAGCTTACTTACTTAAATAATATTAAGGTAATTATCTGGTCACGCGTGTCTGTCCGCTTGGGTTTTTTTGTTCTAGACGAAGCTATCCCGCTCAAAGTCACGCGTGGCGAGTGTAGGTACTACCTACCTACCTACTATTACATTTGGCTTGGCATCGACTTCAAAGCTATCAATATATAGCACATACAAATAATAGTATTTTATTAATTTTAAAAGTAAAGGTTTGCATAAGAGGTGTAATAAATTAAATTTTTAGTTATTTGATACTTTTCAGTTTTTGAAGTCGATTTTTTAAACGTAGTTTTTTTTACTTTTTAGTGTCAGTTATTAATAATTAAATATATAAAATTAACTTGAATTAGAACTCCTAAGAAGAATCCAGGTAGACAAAAATTTTCAAAAAGAATGTTCATATAATCAAAACTACTGAGCCAAACTATATAAAAACTTTTTATGGGACCAAAATGGCATCTATTTCGCATCGAACTAAAGAAGAATTTCATAAATCGGATCATAAATCTCAGAGTAATCGGTGTACATAAATAAAAAAAAATACCGATCGAATTGATAACCTCCTCCTTTGGAAGTCGGTTAACAAAAATGAATATTTCTCGAGATTTTTGGAACTGTAACAACAAGATCCCGAACACTTCATAGCTCTTAGATTTTATAATTCTGAATCTTAATCACATCTACTTTTATCTCACCATACTCTTTTTTCATTGTCTTATGTTTTTTTCGTCTCTTATTCTCATATGTTTAAATCTTAGATAATTTATACGTCTAGATATATTCTCTTGCTGTTAGACAACTGATAAGAACAGGCCAGGAATAATACTTTAGTTTGCGTGACAAGTTACGTCTTACACACGCGATTTGTATGACATTTTGTGTTATTGTGCGTGAATTGCTCAAAATAGAGGTTAGTTCTAAACACTTTACAACGTTTTCAAATCCTTAGTAGTCTTTTTAGATGTATGTTTATTTTGTATGTGATCTTTTTTTATGAAAATAAGGGACGAGATGATCAGGACGTTCAGCGAATGGTATTTGATACGCCCTACCCATTACAATGCAGTGCCGCTCAGGATTCTTGAAAATCCCAAAAATTCTGAGCGGCACTACAACTGCGCTTCTCACCTTGAGTCATTAGATGTTAAGTCTCATTTAATCAGTAATATCACTAGCTACGGCGCCCTTCAGACCGAAACACAGTAATGCTTACACATTACTGCTTCACGGCGCAGATATGATCTTGTGAACTTGTGAGTACGCTCAAGATATTTATTATAATTAATTATTTGATAAAATCTTACATTTTTATCACAACAGAACATATTTTAAGCCTCTAAAAATTTAAGGTATTTTTACCCTATCGTTATTTACCTGCACTGTCGCCCAAACTGACACGTACACTTATCAGTCTCAACAGACATGACATCCGTATAAAGGTGGGCACCCTAACGGGTCACACATCACTATACAAACACCTTTTCACAATCGGCGTAACGGACAGCCCTAAGTGCAGAGGCTGTCTAGCCGAGGACGAAACGGTCACTCACGTAATCCTGGAATGTGCGGGGGTGGCCAACCAACGGGCAAAAGCCTTAACCAATACGAGGTCGCTCCAGGAAGTCTGCGAACACCCCAGGAATATTCTGAACTTCTGAAAGGAGCTGGGCTGGTTGGAGTAACTGGCCAATAGTGCACGCAAAATGGACCCATACTAGTGGTTTAATTGCGGAAACAGGAGCCCCTATACTATACAATACCATACCCCATCATTATTATTCACGCATTCATATGAATTTAGGAAGTAAATATTTGAATACGTTTTATGTTCTTAGTTTCGAATATTCAATAAAGTTTATCCATTCTGATAAGCGTATTAGTTGTTTGTTGAACAGCTCAAACATAATATACGAGAGAGAAATACAAAACAAACTAAAACAATAATTTGGATACCCACTCGACTTGTGTTCCAGAGAATATTATTTACTCCGATGTATTGATACTTCGCTTAGATACTATTGCTAGTGGATACTCGTTTTTATTCTCATACTGACTGATGCCCGTGACTTCGTCCGCGTAGATACAGGGTTTTGAAAAATAATAAGCAAGTTTGGAATTGAAGATTATCTTATGTCATATTCCAGTTCCGGTTCCCGTTTTCGCTCTAGTTCCTAACATATTATATAAATCTTATTTCGAGAAAGATTGCTATGGCAAACTTAACCTACTATTGGTATAGTTATAGCTCGTGTGATCATCGAAGTGAATTTCAGATTCTTAGAAATCCCGCGGTAACCATGGATTTTCCGGGATAAAATGTAAGCCTTTCGCAATCTCTAGTCTATCGCTGTACCAAATTTCATCAAAATCAGTTCAGTCGTCAAAACTTTGTGAGTATTAGGATTAATCTAAGTAACGTCCAGTTTAAGAAATTGTTGTACCTTATAGTAATTACTACATAAATAAAAAAATTTAAAGTCCATTTCATTTTAGATTGAGTTGGTTGTAATAGTAATTTTTTTTTATTGTGAATTTGGGTCATTATTTTAGATACGAGCTTTGATAAATCACCAAAAATTAATAATATAAGACTTACGCAACTTTAAGTTCAGAATATACTCAAACTTGAAAAGCCGGAAACGCATCTTTGACCTCTGGCTTTGCATATAAGCTGCAATTTTCACTTTACAACAGCTGTGCCCCTTGCCCATTTGCCTCCTCAAATTTACAGGAATTTATACCTTATAAAAAATAATACAATATCGTACTAACTGTATATCAGTCGTACAACTTTTGTTAGTTTTGCAATATTGTCTGAGAAGTAAGCAGTGATAAATATTTAATTCAGATATCAATTTTGGTAAGAGTTTTTTTTATATTGTTTCATTCTTGTTGTATTTTTCATAATAAGTTTATATATTCCATATGAAACTCGTCTGGCAAAATAAATTATTATATTATATTATGAATAGCTTTATGATTTCTATTTCTTTTTGTACCTTCCTATCCATTTGGAAACACAATTATAAAGTTAATAACTGAGGTAATATGGACACAGAAAACTTATAAATATACTAGCTGACCCGACAGACGTTCTTCTGTAGTTAATAAAAAATACTGTTTTATAGGAATTTGCCAATGACGTTCTATCTGCCAATAAAATTTCAAAACATCAAGAATTATTCGTAAAAAATGCTCCCTGCTTTTATAATCTTTAGCAGCAGAATTGTCAAACCGTGCGTCAATTAATTTTCTCATAGAAAATATGTCCATACAAAACAAATATTGGAAATAAAAATAATTATGGGTCTCAAATCGAAATAAAAACTATCCTATCTCTCAAGTTGGACCAAACTGCACTCCATGAAGTAATCTCCATTAAAATCCGTTCATTAGTTTAGGAGTCCATCGCGGACAAACAACGTGACACGTAATTTATATATATTAAGATATAACTGTAAAAAATATCAAAGGCTTGGTATCAGCTGTATGCTCAGCCATCGGCTTAAAGACTATACAAAGATTTTCAATGCGTATAAAGCTGAAAGATATTTATTTATTTATGATTCCTTACAGCTAACAAAATGAAAAGAGTATATAAAAATAATACAGAATAGATACGCCAATTAACAGGAATATTATTAACAGTACAATAAGTATGTGACAAAGTAGTTTAAGACAAAAACGAAAAAATACTAGAAAAACTAACAAGAAAAAATTAAATAGAAAGAAAAGAAGAAATCGTATCCATATTGAGTAACTGAAACGGTGAGTAGGTTGTATGGTGTGAGTGAATGTGAGTAGTATGAGCGAATGTGAGCGAATGTGAGTAGTGTGAGTGAATGTGAGTAGTGTAAGTGAATGTGAGTAGTGTGAGTGAATGTGAGTAGTGTAAGTGAATGTGAGTAGTGTGAGTGAATGTGAGTAGTGTGAGCGAATGTGAGTAGTGTGAGTGAATGTGAGTAGTGTAAGTGAATGTGAGTGGTGTGAGTGAATGTGAGTGTTCGAATATATTGTTTAAATAACGATGTGAGACTAATAATTTATCCTGAATATACTGATGATTAACTCCTGCAATATGGCTAATTGTCCCTTGGAAACAGTTCATAATATATCAATAGATTTATGACTAGGCGTATTTAATTTATGTATCGAAACTAAAGATATTCAATTCGTAATAATTGTTTTTGCTGAAGGTTCAATAAATATATTATTCATATACTAGCTGACCTGGCAAACGTTTTTCGACCATATAAATTATATATGTAAACCTTCCTTGAGCTTCAACGAAACTTTTACAAAAGATTTAATTGAGATCGGTCGAATAGTTTAGGAGTAATTAGGGAACATACAAACATACATTCTCTTTTATATATATAGATAAGCTTAATTAAAAATCATAAAAATTAATTATTTCTTTCAGAATTCATCGGAAACAAATAGCGCTCTGAGAGGATAGAAACGGTGCGATAAATTTCATACAATATTCTTATTTTCATTCGTATTTAAAAAATACTATTATTCAATGTTGTAGAAAGTTAATTAGATAGCGATAATTTAGGCAGTCTGAATATATTATAAAAAATCTGCAATAGAGCATTATTAGACTTACAGTAAAGCATTGTTCATCACAAAACTTTATATCTTCTAATATATAAAATTCTCGTGTCATGGTGTTAAACTTTGAACTCCTCCGAAATGGCTTGACCGATTCTCATGAAATTTTGAGTGCATATTGGGTAGGTCTGAGAATCGGACAACAACTATTTTTCATCCCCCTAAATGTTAAGGGTCCACACGTTTCTTTTTTTAATTTTTTTGACATTTTTTTTTAAATTTGTTTGATTATGAGTCAGCATTAAAAAATATATACAACTTCAAATTTTCACCCATCTACGATCAACAGTTACTTTTGTATCGCGATTTTAATATCGGCAATACAACTTTTGCTGGGTCAGCTAGTAAGCTATATAATTGGCTAAATCCTAATAATTTCTATAGTCTTATAGAATTCATGAAATTCTGATGTAAGTTGTATTAAGTTAAATATTGACATGCTAGCTATAGTGCTAGCAAAACATATTAACACATTATTGTATTATAATAAAAGTTATTAATCAAAGATATTATTAAATTTATAATTGTGTTTCCAAATGGATAGGTAGGGACATAACAAAATTGAAATCGAAAAGTTATTAACTCATAATAATTTATATGGCAAGATGAGTTTCATATGGAATATATAAACTAACGAAACAATATGAAAAATACTCCTTCAACCAAAGTTGATCTGCTCTTAAGGAGACACTTCTCAGACAAATTCAAATTCAAATATTTTTATTCAAAATAGTATGTGACATACGTGTGCATATGATGTGTACATCACTTATTGAAAGTCAAAAACTACCACCCATTCCAAAACGAATACCTCAGACCTGAGAAGAATGGGCGCAACATACTCAGCGGGCTTTTTTTCATCAAAAAAATATGTTTCCAAAGTAATATTGTACAATTAAACTTATTATTTAATAGCCTGAGGGCAGTCGCTACATTCCCAATCTATGGTATCATAAGTAAAGTCATTTATGTTATAGTAACCTTTACCACACAAACGTTTTTTAACAATTCTTTTGAATAACGTAATACATTTGTTTTGAACATTTTCTGGGATCTTGTTGTAAAAGCATATACATCGCCTTAAAGACTTACTAACTCGACTTAGACAATATTGCAAAACTTACAAAAGTTATAGAGTACGATATTGTATTACATTTTATAAGATTCTCTTATAAATAAGAGGAGATAAACGGGCAAGGGATATAACTGATAGGAGGTAAAAATTGCCGCTTTTGGACTTCTGCAAAATCAGAGGTCAAGTCAAGTTGAGTATATTCTGACCTTAAAGTTCCGTAAGTCGCATCGGTACGGGAATCGATCTCCGACTTGAAACAGCGCTTCATGGCAAGTCAACAGAAAGCCAATATCGAAACACACACAATATTACAATATCGAAATTGGTGCCAACAGATTTTTATATCAGTAAGTTATAGAATACCCGCTTGGCACCGTTCGCCGTAAAATTTACATATATCAAGAATCGCTTACGTTGTCATATAGTGTAAGGTCACGACGCGGACTGAATGTCATAAATATATGTATTTACATAATATATTGAGATAGCAGGGGCTGCGAAAAATTACGCTTACAATATAATATTGTACTGTTTTTGTAAAAAATATAGAATTACTAGTGGGAGGCTCCTTTGCATAGGATGTCGGCTATATTATAATATTGACACACTTTTTACACAAATTATCTTGCCCCAAATTAGGCATATATAGCCTGTGTTATGGATTGCAAGACAACAATATTTTTAAAACAATATACTTACTTAAACATAGATAAATACATATAAGCATACAAATAAATCAAAATCACTTTGTTCGTGTAGTTATACAAATGATTTAAGTCTTCTTTTAACTATATTTACAATACTACGACTACATAAAATTAAAACTATCATTACGTGGAAGCGTACCGAGAATACTGGCAGCATTACCGCGTTGGATAGCAAGGCTGATCCGTTGATATATATACATATATATAAGCATACATATAAACATACATAAATACAGCCATGTCTCGGAAACAAACAACCATATTAATCATGTAAATGCTTGCACCTACCGGGATTCGAACCCGGGACCTCTAGCTTAGTAGGTAGGATCGCTACCCACTTGGCTATAAATTATGGGTACCACAACGGCGCCTATATCTGCCGGGAAGCAGTAATGTGTAAACGTTATCGTGATTTTTTTTTTATTCAATGTATTAATATCTAACATCTTTTTATTTATTGCGCTGTTTTACTCGGAAAAGAATGATAATTATCTATCAACAAATAAACATGTCTATGAATGAATACATTAATTTTATACAATTCTTTCAATTGGATTCATTCAAAAAGCTACTTTCGAATATTGATATTGATACATAACTCCAAGCAATTCTCATATTACCATAATTGTTTATAACAAAAAAATCTTATAATTAACCATATTTTATGCAAGTTAAAATTAAAATTTTCAAAAAATTGAATTGAAAAATAGACAACCGTTTGTGAAGTAATTGTTTTAATGAAAAAGGGTAGAGACGAGCAGGACGTTCAGTTGATGTTAATTGATACGCCTTGACAATTAAAATGCAGTGCCGCTTAAGATTCTCGATAACCCAAAAAATTCTGAGCGGCAATACAATTGCGCTCGTCACCTTGAGACATAAAATGTTAAGTCTCATTTGCCCAGTAATTTCACCAGCTTTGGCAACATATATACCGTTACCACATACACAGTTATTTTTAAATAACTATTAAAAAACAATATTATTACAGACAAACAGTGACATCACTTCACCACACTTATTCATAGCACGTGATGCTATGATGTTTAGGCGGAAATTTGACATCTTATTTATAAACCGAGAACGAATGATACAATTATTAATATTAATTAAACTGTTCTTAAACACAGCCCGTTCTTTGACGCTACTTAAGACATTATTATCATTGTTAACAATGTTCTAGAAACTGTAAGCCAAGATTAAATTAATCTCATTTAACGGATCGTCAACAACAACTATCTACGGTTGATAGCGGCCCAACAATTGCTATCAATTCCAGTTCAGTGAATCTGAAGGATTTTAGTTATATGTACTTTGTATTGTGATACTAATGTTAGGCATACAAGTTCTGTTACGCTGCGTCGTCTGTGTTAACTGTTTTTGTTATTTAAGTCAAAACCTCAACATTGTATGTAGGGGAACCTGTTGTACCTAGGACAGTTTTTTAGACATCTATTTTTATTTTTATTTAATCAATATTAGTATTCAATAGTCAATTATTTAATTACCCACCACCAAAATATCAAAAATGTATATTTCACACCTACAACTGTTTTAATTATTAAAACGACAAAAGGGATTTATGGCCATGGTACAACATATCTTAACTAAAACCGTTTTATTCGTTTAAATAACATATTTAACAAAACATAACTCATAAATTCTGAACAAAATCAAAATGATTTTCATAGTTTCTTTCTTTTTATGTATTTATAAATATACTGTTTACATGAAGTGACTGTTTATTTTTTCAATAATTTTTAACCGCGCGTTTTTATTTGTAATAATATAGTTTCCAAAATAAACGATCCATTATTTATATGTTATGATTACCATACCATTTAACAAGACCAAATATTTACGCAATCATATTACGTTCTTTTTTTTTTCTTTATTGATTTAGGGGTTTTATGCGTATGTACATGTCAGCCCCATTATAATCTAAGTACATTAAAAAGACAAAAGAAAAACAAAATTCTTAACTTAACAAACTAAAAAAAAAAGTTAATAAAACGAAAAGCAAGTTATATCAGCTATATTGTTAAACAAATAAGACTTATGGATTCACACAGACCTATGGCATCCATAGATGCAGGACGGGCAAGTATATTTACAAACATGCCCGTATCAAATCTGTTCAAACCCATAAGTCCTACAATTTTGTCTCTACTAGACTGAAATCGGACACATTCCTTTAACAAGTGCTCAACATCCTCAATTGTTCCACATATAACGTTCTTACTACACACCAATTAAAAATCTTCTGAAAATTGAATGAAATTATTTAATATAATACTAATGTGATTTACGATGACTATAGTCTGCATGCGAATTTGACGGCATTTAAATTCGTAAAACTGCATGTTTCGGAACTCCTAAAAATTTCTGCATAAAATTTTCTTTCCTACCCAAGGTGTAGTTAAGGCGTGAAAGAATATAAAACAAAGAAATTCGAAACTTAAATATAATATTAGTTCTGTTTTGCACTGTTACCGGTGGTACTATTACAACAATTAGCCGAAAAAAGACACTACCCGGTTACTATCTGGGCCTGACGTCACATCGCCGCTTTGTTATGGTGTGCAAAACAAACATCACTACAATAATGTTATTAATAAATAAACAACGATTTATTTTTCAGTGTTATAGACTGATGTATGAGTGTTGTGTTGTTGTGATGCAAAAATGTTGATTGTTATTATTATAATGATGAATCAATGAAAAATCAATTAAAGAATCTGTGTTAATAATAAAGTATTAATTTTTCTTCCTAAACGTTTATCGTCGCGGACCTTTAACACTGTAATTAATATGACGGTTACTGACGATATATATTTTATTAATTGAAGAATTAAATTAGACATTTTGATAATTCGAAAGAATCTTTATTTATTTTTCTAAAACTACAGAACTATTAACAACACAAGTCAAAACTTAACATTGAAAACTTCAAACATAAAACTGTGGTAGCACTAAAATATCACATGTATGTAAGGTACTTACAGTAATGAAACTGTACACCGTACTGTCGCAACAAGACGAGAGCGGGGGGGGGGGGTACTGTGGGGGGGCTTAACATTCCAGTGAGGTCCAAAGATAATGTGCACGTGTGACTACGTTTGTAATCATAAGATATTAATTCCAACATCTTGGAAAATTTGAAATTGGTGTGTGTTATGAACATGTGATTCCGTAAATTGTATTTTATCCTTACTAATATTATAAATGTGAATGTAAGTTTGTTTGTCACGCTTTTAGGCTCGAGCTACAAAACTGTTTTTGATGAAATTTGCTACAGCGATAGACTAGAGCTTGGGAAAGGACATCGACATCGATTTTATCCCGGAAAAATATAGAGTTCCCGCGGGATTTGTGAAAAATTGAAACTCACGTCGATGAGCAATAACTATACAAAAAGTAGATTTAGTTTGCCATTGAAATATCCCTTGAAATAAGAATCATATAATTATGTTGGGAACGAGAGCGAAAACGGACCGGAACTGGATTACGACATAGATAATCTTCAATTCCAAACTTGCTTTTTATTTTTAAGAACCCCTTTACCTGCGCGGACGATTTCGCGGGCATCAGCTAGTAACATATAATTTTGGAATCATTTCTTTTAAATTTCATCATATTTTTAAGTTAAATACATTGAATCAAATTCTTTTAATTAAACATATCTAAATATAACCTTATAATATCGTATATGATGCTTAAGTGCTGCGTCGCATATAAATTATTATAAAATAAAAAATAACCGGATGCTACTTCAGTTCAAGCAAAGAGATACGAACTCAAACAAATTTCTCTTTAGCTGCATTAGTTTCAAGATCTTGCTTTCAAGTTTTGAATATTTTATTAATTAGTCCAGAGTAAATTTACCTCTCCTTTCGTTTTATGATAAGTTACTTGAGAAGTAAGAATTAGTAGGTATATTATTATATAAAAATAACAGTCAAGTGTGTGTAGAACTGCGCAGCTACGGGTCCTGTGTCACTGAACAATATAATTATTAAAACACTAAGTAATTTTTGAATAGAAAAATTATTATTTTGAATTTCCCGTTAAACGTTAACTTTTATTTTAATATAAAGATGGACTTTGCTAAGTAATCTATCTTACTTACTTAGGCAGCCATTTTTACATACTTTGTAGTGTGAGGCGGAGTGTAGGAATCAGAGGAGATCTGTAGGAGAACCAAAGTCATCGACATAGTTGCGAAACTGACGTGGCATTGGGCAGGGCCACCGTGGGAGGCTTCTTTGCACAGGATTCCAGCTAGATTATGGGTACCACAACGGCGCCTTTATCTAAAATGAAGCTATGTGTCGGTCTGAAGGGCTAAGTAGCTAATGAAATTACTGGGCAAATGAGAATTTACATCTTATGTCTCTAGGTGACGAGCGCGACTCCTCAGCGGCACTGCATTGTACTGTGCAAATCCTACAATCAATCAAGTTAGTGAGTAAGTTCTCGTTGTTATTAGCTGTAATGTATATATTGTGTATATTTTGTATAATATATCCGTAAAGTTAAAATCTATATATCTATATATATATAAATCAATTGCTGTTCGTTAGTCTCGCTAAAACTCGAGAACGGCTGGACCGATTTGG
>CATIXQ010000041.1:4560375-4605163 GCA_949711755.1 Leptidea juvernica
CGGCTGGACCGATTTGGCTAATTTTGGTCTTGAATTATTTGTGGAAGCCCAGAGAAGGTTTAAAAGGTGAATAAATATGAAAATGCTCGGCATTTAATAAAAACAGCAATTTCATTATTCCTGTGATGTCCCCCGTCCGTCGTTCAGAAATCAAATTGAAAGAATAGTTTAAATTAAATAACTAATTAGAATCTATATATCTTTCTATCTCTCAGGAGGTAAAAAATAAACTTAATTTCAACTATAGTTGGTAGAATAACTACAGTTTTTAAATATCTATCAGATTATTTTTATGTAGATTGATAAATCTTAATTTTTGTCACAAATGAAATTTCTCAATCTAACCGCACCACGAAACAACCCAAACATATATCAGAAAGCTTTAAATTGATAAACAGACTGTATCATAACTGTGTGTGTTTGTAAATATCAAATTGAAACCTTATAAATAGCCAGTATTTTAGGAAAACTCTGTTTTGTAAGTAATATCATGTGTAATTAATCTAAAATAATTATTAAATTTCATTAATACCGAGCATTTTTTATTTGTTTTAATAAAAAAAGATTCCTTTTGTTTGTTTTAAGTTTATTTTAAACATAAGTTTAGGTTTTTTATTTATCCATTGAGGCAGTACGAAGTCTGCCGGGTCAGCTAGTTATAAAAATAAAAAAATATAAAGCAAGAAAAACTAATTATAAGATATTCATGCGCAAATATACAACTTATCCGTATTTTAAAAAAATATATACAAAATTTACCTAAATAAATCTATTTTCTATAATATCATTACGAAACAACTGTAAGAATTAAAGTAGCCGCGAGCTAGCGTAGGCAACCACACCTACTACGTGCCTACGTCTCGCTTCTACGCGCCGTAGCCGTTCAGAGTACGAGGTGTGTAGTAACAACGTAAGGTTGATTAAAATTTGTTTTATTTAATTAATTTTAACATTTATAAAAAGCTTGCAAATTTCAAAATTTAAATATAGTTATTTTATTTAAATATTTTTTTTTATAATAACTTTAAATTTTATTATTATTATCTGCAAGATAATAAATTATTGGAGTAAGTTTTAACTCAAATATTATTAAAGCAATAATGAAGCAACGGTGTTTGAAATAAATTTGTCCGAAAATATAAATTCATTATTCCCCGGAGTGCTTATTACGGAACACGGAAATGGAAATTATAATGAAATGATACTAGTAACAACCGGATGAAACTCGATTTTTCATTCAAAGGTCACAGAAAATATTACAGAAATAAGTGAAATTTGAAATGTCACGAAGTCATTATTGCTTTTTCATACTTCCTTAATCGAGTACCGATAAAAACCTTTCCTACTGTGATTTTTTGCTAATTCAAGTATAAATTTAGAACATAATTTTAATCGCTTCAAACTTGTGAAAAATGGATTTCTATATAACAGAGATAATATTATTAATACATGAATATCATTCATATGCGTATAAAGGAATAAAGCAATTACAATTATCTTAAGTTTATCAGTGGGAGCCTCCTTTGCTCAGGATGCCGGATAGATTATGGGTACCACAACGGCGCCCCTTTTTCTGCCGTGAAGCAGTGATGTGTAAACATTCTTGTGTTTCGGTTTGAAGGCGCCGTAGCTAGTAAATTACTTGGCAAATGAGACTTAACATCTTATGTCTCAAGGTGATGCTGCAGTTGTAGTTTTGGTTGCCATTCAGAATTTTTCAGTTTTTCAAGAATCCTGAGCGGCACTGCATTGTAATGGGCAGGGCGTATCATATACCATCAGCTGAACGTCCTGCTCGTCTTGTCCCATATTTTCATTAAAAAAAACATAAATTATCGTCATTGGATTTATTGAATTCATTGTAACGGTTGCCCTGCTCTAAAAAAAGAAACTCAAAAATTAATTGAAATAAAAAAACGTATTTCTAATAGTGATTTTGATGAATATAATATGGATTTTTACACATGTGCATTAATAAACCAGTGGAAGGCTCGTTTGCATAGGAGGCCGGCTAGATTATGGGTACCACAACGGCGCCTATTTCTGCCGTGAAGCAGTAATGTGTAAGCATTATTGTGTTACGGTCTGAAGGGCGCCGTAGCTACTGAAATTAATTAAAAATGTGGTTGCCAGCTCTCAGTCAGCCGCAACATAAAGATTGCCAGGTGTAAACAAGTACATTTTGATAATTAATTGTAGTCATCTGTTTTTTTGGCTCAAGCAGAGGTTGCCATGATTTTAATAAACGATTGCCAGCACTCAGTCAGCCGCAACGTTAGGGTTGCCAGGTGTAAACAGGTATATTATTGTTAATTACACTTCTGATTTTTATTAATTTAATACACAATTTAAGTTTTATATTTACAATTTACGATAGACTATGGCTGCCAGCAAAAAAAAAGCCTTTAAAAATTTCCTGCTCCAGGTAAGAAGTCGATACAACTACTGAAGCGGTACGCAAAGTGAGGTCACAGAAAAATTTTGTTTGCCGATGAGATTTTTTGTAAAATTGAGCAAGATTTTAACAAACAAAATGACCGTTTTTATGCTCAAAGCTCTATGGAAGCTTCCCAATTAGTCGACACAGTGAAACGTGGGTACTATCTGACTTCAGTGATGGTTTGGTGGGGTATCGGTTATGAAGGAGTGACTGAGCAATACTTTTGAGAAAAAGATATCAAAATATCGGTATAAGATACTATTCTTGAGAATGTAGTGATCCCCTCATTGACAATATTGTATTAAACTAACACTCTCTAGAAGTAATAAATGTTATTTGCAATATATTTTTTTTTTCTTTGTTTCAGTATTTATAGCAAGACTACAAGTGTCAAGCTGCACGTAAATTGAAAATCTTATGTATGTAATATTACCTTGAGCCATTGTCATCTCAAACATTACATTACATGAAAAAAAAAACAGTCCTAGTGTCCAGTAAACCAAATACCATCGCATGAGCCAAATACTAGTTTGAAAACTGATTTATACTTTACAATAATATTTATAAGCATTTCGAAGTACCGTCAATTCAAATATAATAATAATATTGACAGACTTTTACACGGATAATCTTGCCCCAAACTAGGCAAAACCTGTACTATTGCCACAAGACGATCATATATTTAGTACAATATACATAATTAAACATCCCTGACTCGGAAATAAACATCCATATTCATCACGAAAATGTTTGCACTATATAATTATATATGTCTAACTGATGGCGAACGTCATCTTTCAAAGTGTGTTTGAAGTTGTTACTGTGTACGTCACTGTCGGTGACGTGATTGAAGTTAGTTATTATTGTCCATCAGTAGAGCGCTCATTGAGAAGTCGCAGTCGTCTTCAAGCTAGCGCCCGCGCCGGTTGTGCGCACTGATCGACTTAAAATAACATAGTGGATACCAATACCGTGACGCCCGATTTTAAATCCAAATAAATCTCCGAGATATATCTCGGAGATTTATTTAAATAATGAATATATATATTACTAGACGTTACCGCCCGCTTCGCTGGGTGAATTTCAAAAGGAAGGAACATTGTAATTCGAAAAATAAGTAGACATAAACTATCTAGGATAAATTTCACATCGAATGGTGGTAGTTTCATGTCGATACGATCAGTGGTTTAGGCTTGAAAGAGCCTCAAACAAAGAGCATTTTCATTATATATATAAAGATACAATTATATAGATCGTAAGTTCTAGAAAATAAATTAGTTCTGTGACTTTTAATCACTTGGACACCTCTGTATCACCCACGGAACCAGAATATCCCCATTATTTGCATATCCCCAGGGAGTCATACAGGATAAAAGGACTATCATAACTTCATACTATGTATAGAATATGAAAGGTTTGCCCTTTACGCCGCTGTTATGTCTTATGGTAACTGAAACCATCCAATGGAGCAAAACATGCAAAAACCATACCAGTGGATCAAAGCATCTTAAAGAATTTCACTTCAATGAAGAAAGGGTTACGGTAAACTTCATAGCTCAATGAACAAGTAACATTATGAAACATTTTTATGAACGCTTCGGTACTAAAGTTTACACTTCACTTATTGGACATATTTTCTCATCTAACCGTAATATACTCTCAAAATTACCTCCTTTATTTTTATAAAGATCTAACCTATGTTGATATACAGTAAAAGTTCCTTATTTGCGCTTCCTTCATTCGCGTTTTTACTATATTCGCGGCTAAAGATTGCTGTATTCCGATTTAATCGGAACATCAGTACATACATAAAAATATAAATGAAAAACATTTCAATAGGTATCCAACTCAATTTGCTTTGTAAACGCCAATATCTATTGAAGGTTTTTTAAAGAAAGCCAATCAAGAAAAAACATTGATTCAAATTCAAATTCAAATATTTTTATTCAAAATAGGATTTAAAATCACTTATTGAACGTCAAAATCTACCACCCATTCAAAAGAGACTGCCTCAGACCTGAGAAGAATGGGCGCAAGAAACTCAGCGGGCTTTTTTTTTTTTAATATAAAATATGGATTACAATGTAATATCGTACAATAAACATTTATAATTAAAGAGCCTGAGGGTGCTCGCTTTATTCCCAGTCCGTTTCATTAAGAAAATCGTTTATGCTATAATAACCTTTCCCACACAAACGTTTTTTAACAATTCTTTTAAATTTCTTAACACATTTGTTTTGTACATTTTCTGGGATCAAATTGTAGAAGCATATACATCGCCCAACAAAAGACTTACTAACTCGACCCAACCGAGTAGTAGGCACAACAAGTTTATGTTTGTTCCTCGTGTTAACATTATGAATGTCACAGTTTCTAGAAAATTGCTCAATGTGCTTATGAACATACAGAACATTATCAAAAATGTATTGAGAAGCAACAGTCAAAATGTTTATTTCTTTAATGATTCTTTAGGACCTAGGTTATAAATCGCGCGAATAGCCCTCTTCTGCAGCACAAATATAGTATTAATATCGGCCGCACTGCCCCATAACAATATACCATAGGACATAATACTATGAAAATAACTAAAGTATACTAATCTCGCCGTATCTATGTCAGTTAACCGTCTAATTTTCTTAACCGCATATGCTGCAGAACTAAGCCTATTCGCCAATCCTTCAATATGGGGGCCCCACTGCAATTTGGAATCAAGAGTAATGCCAAGAAATATAGCAGATTCCACTGGTTTTACCACCTCTCCATTTAATAAAATATTCGCATCTACATTTTTGACATTTGGCGCGGTGAATTTAATATATTTGGTTTTATGATTATTTAAGATTGGTGATGCGGTCAGCGAGCGGTGGCGTGCGATTCACGAATAATTTGCGTTTATAGCGGAGGCCGGAAGGTAACTAGTTCGTTATTCATCACGTTATAAAATTGATATTTTTAAGCTATTGCATAGCTTCTATCGCGGGCTTTGAGCGTGAAGACCGAATCCAGAAATTCCGTAACGAAAATAACCTAACACCCCCCAGTGTTCCGTGATCAGCGCCATCTATCGGAAACTGTTATATTGTATTACACTCGATAGATTCAACGTTCGATTCGGACATACGAAATAGTTTATGAAAGTGACACTAGATGTCGCATAATCTAACACTATTTATTAAGCTATTGCATACTTTCTATCGCGGGCCTTGAGCGTGGAGACCGAATCCAGAAATTCCGTAACGAAAATAACCGAACACCCCACTTACTAGATGTATATAGATATTTCGGCACGGTCATTACAGTTGCCGTGGAACAGCGGTTATCACGTATGCTTTTTGTGCAGAAGGTCCCAGGTTCGAGCCTGGGGTACATCTTGATTTTTTTTTAATTTCTGTATTTTTTATCACGTTTTTTTAATTTTTTCGCGTATCATTTACCACCAGCTCAACGTCCTGCTGGTGTCGCCCCGTATTTTTAATTAAAAAAAAATGGAAACTTAACTTACTCCGCTGACGAGATTTTGAGAGTTTGTTCCTGTACCTTATTCTAATAATGAAAACAATAAAACAATTATGAAATCAATTATCAATTAAGTAACAAAGGATTGACATAAACAATAGCAACAGAGAAGTTTGAAGCCTACTTGCCCCAAATAATCTCCAAGAAATACAGAACTGTCGGGTGTTGTAAGCAGGTAAATAAAATATAGTCAGACCTTCGTCAAGGAACAAGGGATTGTTTAATAAAATTACAATAAATGCTGTCAAAAGAAACAAAATTTCTAGGAAGATGCTTCAAAGACGGGTTTTCAACCAAAAATTTGTATTCGAAACGATTATGCCTTGCGGTTACGAATAAAATTAAGTTGACAAAAAAAAATATGCAATATTTATCGTATTATTTCATTATTTTCACTGTGTTCAATTTCTAATTAATTGTTTGTTAGTATACCTCCATTTCTAGGGTTCCTTAGCCAAAATATAGATTCGTCATGTCTGTCTGTGTGTCTGTCCGTATGTCACAGCCACTTATTTCCGACACTATAAGATCTATACTGTTGGTAAGTACATTATTCTGTGAACCACACCAACATTTTTACACAAAAATAGAAAAAAAAACTTCGTACTGAAACTCAAACATTCAAACATAATGTTAATTACAACGCAAGAATATCACAGGAAAATTGTAGTACGTACTTGATTGAATATTGAAAATGAAGACCATACTTCATGCGATAATAATCGCGACAAATTGTTGTTTCTGATAAATTCAAATATTTTTTTATTCAAAATAGGATGTGACATCACTCATTGAAATTCAAAAACTTTCACCCATTCCAAAAAGAATGCCTCAGACCTGAGAAGAATGGGCGCAACAAACTCAGTGACCTGCAAAAAATATGTTTACAAAGTAATATTGTACAATTAAACTTATTATTTAATGAGGGCTGTCGCTCCATTTCTAATCTGTGGCATCATTAAGAAAGTCATTTATGTTATAGTAACCTTTTTCACACAAACGTTTCTTAACAATTATTTTGAATATGGCATTATAAGTTTATGTCTGTTCCTGGTGTTAAAATTATGGTTATGACAGTTTCTAACAAATTAATTTTGTGCCTATGCACATACGTTTCATTATCAAGAATATATTGAGAAGCAACAGTCAAGATGTTAATTTCTTTAAATAATAATGATTCTCGAACACTTTGAATTAGAGTTCTCGGAACACAAAACTCATCACGTTTCACGTCAACGTGTTATGTCAACAGCTAAAAATATACAAACAAGACTAGGAAGCGTCAAGTCTGTGCCGCCCACGCTCTACGATTAGCTACAAAATCTCCAGATACACTCTGGAGAGGCATAATTAATGTAACCGTGCCATGTAGCTCAATTGATGAGGATCATTAAAACAGACCGCGATTGGTATTATCTTTACAACAACGAACATCGTGTGTATCCACATAATTGTGTTTAGTCCAATAAAACGACACTTGACTTTATGAGAATCTCTTTTTTATATAAGAGGGTGCAAACGGGCAAGAGGCTCACGGGATGGGGAGATGTGAGGCAACCACCCATGGATATCCGCAACAACATGTGTCATGAAATGAGTTGCCGGCCTTTAAGGTGAGAGTATGCTTTTTTCTTGAAGGTAAATTATTGATTCCGCAAAGTGACTGTGTGAGGCAAGAAATTCCTTGCAAAACACGCGGTTGTGGAATGCCAGACGTCAACGTGATGCTGGTGGTACTTTGGTTCTATCTTGGTTCTTTTTGCGGAATAAAAGAACTAACTATCTCATGTAAATTACCTTATGTAGATTATCATCTTCGTCGTAAGAGAGTCTTCGTCTTGCAACAGCAGAGGCAATAAGAGAGTTGCTGGCCTTTAGAATAGGTGTATGAGATATTTTTACGTACCTACGGTGTAGTAGAAGTATGACTCAAGAAAATCCACTCCGTAAATTGTTTGTGCGTGGAAGAAATTTCCTTTGTGATGAAACTGTAGAGAAATGCCGCCACAGATCTAAGGGTAAGTATTTAAGTTTTTTAAGTGTGACTAGGGAGGGAGTAATTGAAAGCATTCAGTTTAAACAGCTCTTCATAACACAATCTGTGATAAATGCTCTACAAAATAAAATGAAGCCAATTTTTCTATGAAACTAAAGATCCGAGCAGCTCCATGTTGATATTGTGGTGCACTAGAACAGTTGGGAGTAATTTTCCACGTGTGGCTGGCCTAAATATGGGTGAGCTTGACGAATTGTCTCCCCCTAGTGATGATACCTAGTTCTTAGGAAAGTTATTCTTTCAGTTTAAATTTGCCTTTCAGATGACCTCAAAGTTGGCTAAATAACTTGAAATCTCGAGAACCGGTATCACGTGCAAAATTGCCTAAGTGCGGTGATACGACAATATGGTTTGTTTCATTAATTTACGTGCTTACTTCAGTAGGTAAAACATTTCTTTTAGGGGGTCTCGATAAAATTTAGAAATTAAAATTTTACTCAGTTGTCGACGACTTGATTCGGTGGAATTGACACACAGACAAACATTCTATAAAATACTTATTATACTCCATATTGTTTGTGAAAGCGTGGAGTTTTTGTATCGCAATGAACGAATTAGCGACTTTTTGGTTGGCACTATATACATATTATGTCTACTGTGACTATTGCATTGCCATTAGTCCTTGATAAGCCAAAGGTCCAAACTTTAATGACAGTTGCATAATCAAGATATTATGGGCACTAAACGAAAGTTAGGCACGGAATAGTAAAAAAATAAGGACTCCGTGTCACATATACATAACAGTGTAGCACCTAAACAAGCCGACGTGTTAACGTGTAACGTGTAAATACATAGCCCCACGCACACACTTACACTACTACAGGCCGATAGGCGGTCATTACGAGAATTGTCATCGTCTGTCACAGATCAGTTTGCGTCTCAATAAAATATTTTAAAAATGCCGTCGTGCGTTGTGAAAAAGGGTAAAAACGATACTTTATAAGTATTTATGGCTATATATGATTATTTAAGGGAGAAAAAATTGTGAAACTAGAATCCCCCGTAACCGCACACACACTAGCATAATGGTGCTTCACTTGCTAATATCACGGCGCGGAGTCCCTTTTTTTTTACTCGTCCGTGAAGTTAGGCTATGTTAATGAATGTGTATTACTTGATCTTATATTTTTTATTTGATTTTTCTGCATTCTACTTCATATCCGTGTAACTTATCGCACAAGTTTTTTTAACACAGTAGAATATATTATTATTTATGGATAAATAGCAAATGACACTGAAATGGTGGCGAGTTGCCAAAGTGCTTTTAATATTATAAATCTATCCGTAACCATTTCAACATTTACAAAAACACCTCATTGTAATTTCAAAACCTTGGCTCGATGTTGACGATAACTTTCCATTACTTACTTATCCAGATGTTATTTTGTCGACTACAATAACAAAGAGACGCGCAAATTACGTTTACAAAGCTTTATGCCTTACTTATTCCTTTTGTGATAATAAAAGAAGATATTTTTTTTTTGCTTTAGATATCACTCGCTAAAATATTTTTAGTCATTGGCTACGATTTAATATGAGATGTAGCGATTTTAGTCTGTGGTAGCAATCAACATTGTAGAATCGATTACATTTCTATTCTATCATTTTGAACGCTGTAAACTTGGCTACCATATTTCTATTCGTTCGTTTTGACCACGTGGCTTGTTGGCCAATGACACATTTGATTAGGTTTCTATTAGCGTTGACGATTCTTGCCCTCTTATTTATAATAATATCCATGTAAAAAGGCATATATTTTCTCAAAATTGATTCCTTTAGAATTCATTTTGATGTCATTTCTAATAACTACTAGATACTACTACCGCTTCGGAAACAAATAGTGCTCTGAGAGAGAAGAAGCGGCGCAAGAAACTCTCCCAGCATTCTTTTTTTGCGCTCTTTTCAATAAAAATATACAATATTGTACAGTCATTTCTATCGCTATAAAATAATCACATTCTAGTCCCAGGCTGTCCGATCAATTAGATATTCAGCAGTGGAGTAATAGGATTTACGACAGAGACGTTTTTTTATAAAACATTTAAATTTATTTATAGATAATGCCTGAACAGTGGCTGGGACTTTATTATAGAAGTGTATACATTTACCCTAAAAGCTATTATGTATCTTATGAAGCCTACTAGAATTAGTTACAAGTAATATCTTATTGCTAGTGTTATAATAATGAAAATCTCTATTAAGAGCAAAAAGATGACGATTTTTGTGAACGTATATAAAATTTTCATAATGTTAGATTAGAGAACGGAGTTCCTACAATTCCGGTGTGCACGCGGAGCAGTTTCTCGGGAGTCTAACTGCTAATTTGATGTTCATAATGTTTATTTATTAAAATTCTCGGCACATTCTCAGATATCCATCACTCATGCAGAATATAAATAAGTTATTTAACAACGTAAACTTAGAATTATATACGAGCATCATTCTGAACATCTTTAAAATAATATTTTAGAGATCTTTTAAAACCAATATACAGTTTTGGAAAAGGAAAAAGGAAAAAAATGGACAGCTCCGTTGAACATAAAACGGTTCGCGCACTTAAAGGTATATCCCATTTAATGTTACAATCAATCAATGGCTACTTTAAAGGATTGAATTCAATAGAATAATTTGATTTATCCCCTAAGTAATTGGATAGAGGATGGACGTCTTTCACTTAAATTAACTGCTAGATGGTTATGTGTGCTTCCATTACTACATTAGAGGCTGTATGTTTAGGTTTGAACTAGTCGTGATGCAGATTAATTTGGACACTATAACAATGAATGATTTAATTGAAACCTTCAGTCACTGTAATTAAAATAAGATCTTCTAGAAACGTACTTAATCAAAACTACAACAAAGTCCTCAACCGCGTCTGTCGGTCTGTTTACGATAAACTCAAAAACTACTGCACCGATTTCCCTGCTGTTTTTTCCAATGGATAGTGTGGTTCTCAAGGAAGGTTATAGTATATAATTTGTTAAAAATTTGTATAAATTTTTATATATGAGCCTCCCACTGGTGTAATAAAACAGTGAAGAAGGAAAACAAGGAAGAAAATTGTAGTATTTTAAAGATTATAAAAAGTGTTTATTTAAACGAGACGAGCACGAAATTCTCCTGATGCTAAGTGATACTTGAACAAAAATGAATTCTTGATATCGCAATTCATTGAATGAATAGAAAATGCTTCGAAACATTGTTGCATTTCTTTATTTATTATTTTAAGCATCTCTATATGACAAGTAGAGTTCTAACAAGCTTCAATGACCTTCTAAGGGCTACATGTCGTTAAGTGTACTCCAGTTGTACTTAGGATTCTCACGTTCACTTCAAATCACAAGTTGTTTAAAAAAAATATTAAGGTACTATTATCTACTATAGTAAATTTTATTTGTTCAGTATGTTTAAAAGTAGTTGAGGCCCTTAGACTTCGTCTGCGTACACACAGGCCCGTAGTAGCGACATTTAAATTTATAAGTAAAAGAACACTTATAATATTATACTGTCAAGACACTTTTTGTCAATGATGTGGTTTGCAAAGTCGTGGTACATTATTTTATTCTACCGTCAATACTTTTTGCACGCTATGTAAAAATATTTTAGGTATATTTTAAAACATTGCGCGAATAATATATAATAGTACAAGTACGGAACTCTCATTCCGCTAAATCAATTAAAGAAATAGGGACTCTTGCGGTTATACAATAAGGTGTAATTCAGATCGCTCAGCACTGTCAAACTATATTTATAATCACCTAGAAGTTGCCTCTCTTTCTATCGCGTGACTCGCACCTCTTCTGACGACATTAGGGTTGACTTCTTTACCTAAAACTGTACCTAGCTAGTATAAGGTCATCTTATAAAAATATCTCAGTTTTTTCTATAATATAAATAGGTATGTTATCGTAATTAAAAAATCTATATTCTTTCGTTGTCAAACCTACATTAGCTGCAGATAGTTGGAAGACCAAAACATAGTCAAACCAACATAGTATATAGGAAATAAATAGGTAGCTATCATGAATGGTAATTTCATTATAATAATATTCACATTAAATATGATTGTTTCAGCGTCTTAAGAAAGCTCAAATATATAAATTTTTTGCTATATTTATTTTTCTCTGTTTTTAAAAAATCGGTTGGATCTGTAAAGTAGGTGGTGCTCGTGAGTCCCTATTGGCTGGCCTACTGTGTAGAGGCTGACGCGCGTAGTTACAATTATGATACCTACACGGGGAGTGAGACAGGCCTGCCTTGGGTTACATTATAGGAGTTTTAGTGGGGATCCCTTATTTATGTGAAAATATATAAAAGCCTATGACACCCGAAGATAGTGTATCTTCCCAACAGTGTAAAAATCTTTATAATATATAGTTAAATCAGTTAAAATAATCATTTATACACTTAAGTCAAAAAATTACACTTTTATGGGTCAAAGTAATTTCTTTTATCAATGTAAGCCTTAGTATTTAACATCAAAGTTGTAAGTGCCTCGGTGCAACAGTTATAGAATTACAAGTTTCAGTTCTTCAAAGTACATGTAAGTATACATTTTGTAATACTACTAAACTAATAATAATAATAATAAGCCTTTTATTGATTCCAACAATCTTCGAATACATAAAATTATCTTAAGACTACGCGTATTGGAGCCCCACTCTGGGTATAGGCCTCCTCCAGCTTACTCCATGCATCCCTCTTCTATGCTTTTCCTCAAAGTCAAAGTAATTTATTTGCCAGAAACATGTACAGTTGTTACAAATTTAAGAGCAGGCACATGATTCGTCTTGACAGACAAGCAAATATTTTTGTGGTTTCACTTCACAAAATCTAAACTCAATCAATAATTAGTGCTACATATAATTTGACCAACGTAAAGCCTTAAAAGACCCTACAATACACATTTACAATAATAAATGAAATGCTAAGAGATAATGTAGTAAAAATAATCACAACAAAATATGATATTATTGATAATAATAGTATTGGAGCCAGTTACCACTTCGTTTGATAATATTCGTTTATTGAGTAAAAACAATATTTTTTCCTCTCCATTCTTTTCTTTTCTACATGAAAAGTTCCATCTGTTTCTTGGGCGGCCTCTTTTTCTTTTGCCAGATACTCTTCCCAAATTGTCGTTTCTACAATACTAAAATATCTCAAATTCTCTGAGTTCAAGTGAAAATAAAACTCTATGAGCTGCATATTTCTGACCAAGTGTGTACGTGTTTGTGCCCGATGCTAGCCGTATATAAGAATTAAAGAAAACTATATTTATAATAGAAAAACAATGCCAAATATATATATAGCCTTTTAAATTATAGTTTTATATTTAAATATTTGCGGTTACAGTCTATTGGAATCAAACAATGAAATATGAATCATTTTTCATTTCATCGCAGCCTCATTTATGTCAATTTTATTTCAACTATTCAATCCCAACCACAGACTTTAAATATATAGAGGAATTATATATTATAAGTCATTAAAATTTTATTTGGAAACAAAATTTATGAACGATGCAGGACTCGAACCCCTCGACTCCGCACAATGATTGAACCACTGGTCCAATGATCGTATGATCATTAAGATGAAATAGCCGAACTATAATTAGAAATATAAATCTTTCATATATAATTTCAACGACTGTATTACGAATTTTCGATCAGGCCACGTGTCCTGCGAGTTTAACATTTTTAGCCCATCCCAAGAGAAGTTCTCAATGCCGTTAAAGAAGTTTTCACTTCAATAATAAAGTATTTATTAACTCTATAAAAACGTGTCTGTCTAAATAATTTTTGTAATAACGCACTGTGCTCTTAATATTAATGATAATAATACTGTAAATTTTGTATTTTATATATTTTATTGACTGGATATCATATGGTCATCATTATTAATTAAGTTAAATTAATATATAAGTAGTCTAGGTAAGAATAACTTCTTTATTTACTGACCTCTACTATATACCACTGGACTGGCGGCTGTCAAAGTGCTTTTGTGCCTGTTTGATATTCGCCATGGCCATGTAGCGAGAGTCTGCGGTACTAATACTAGTAATGACAACCTCAGCAAACATCGATAAATGGTGGGATAATATTTACAAAAAAAAATGTGTACTTTATTACGTTAATTCTTGAAGTAAAAATAACACGTAAAACGGTCGAAATTAATTCAAATACTTCAGAGTATTGTACGTTCCTTCGCAGCCATTTGTATTATATGTCAAAATAAGTTCTCACGACGCTCGCGAGTGGCGCTTCAAATAGGTACAAAAAATTTGCTGTCAAACATATTATCAAACAGCCTGTCCAGTGGTATTTATACAGGTCAGTGGTAAGAGTTCAAATTCTGATTCTGACATAACCCACTATATTCTAATGTTTATGCAAATTACTTAAAACAAGTCTATATAATTTTTGTCGGGTTATGCCCGAAACCAATTCCTTAGCTGCAATTTATCAACCATCGCATCAAAAGCCAAAATCCATCAATTAATTTGCTCGTAACAATGTTACTGTCTTGTTTACGCACTGTGCTCTTGATATTAACAGTAATAATACTATGAATTTTGTAACAATGTTTGTCATTTAACATAACAACTAACAGTTTTATTCGACCAATATAACCTCTGATGTCTCTAGAAATGTATGACCATATGAATGGACTGTATTATAAATTAAAATCTTGGACCTAATGGGAATCTTAGAAATTTTATTATTAAGAACAGGCTTATTAGTACATTATGCCGACTAGGTACCATCTAGTAGTATCTAGTACCTACTAAAGCACTACCTTTTATTAACCACCAAGTAGTGTAATTTTACTCTCAAGATCACAATAAGTGGAAAAATTATTGGTCTATTTAGACGTAGCATCTTACGGTTCAAGACCTTTCAGAATTCTAAGATTTTTCGAGAATCCTGATCGGCACTGCATTGTTTAGGAAAGGCGCTTATTTACCTACTATCAGATGAAAGTCTTGCTTCTATCATCACTTTTTACCTATACCTGTACTTTTTACCCATTTAAGCATTAACAATTAAAAAAGTATATCATGATGCATCTGTTAAAAATTGTTAATGTTCAACAAACAGGGTGTAAATACTACGTAATAAGAGGCAAGTAGCATGAAACGTGCAGTGGGATTTGTCATTAGTTTGAACTAATAGTAATTACAGTATTACAGGCGATTGGCGACGAAGTATAATCCGGCTAAGTTTGAAAGCGAACAGATACTCAAAACGTAGTGGATTTCGGCTATCTCCGTTTTTTACAAGATTATAGCCGTCATCTGCCAATGACTGCATGTTTCATACAATCGAGTGAATCGCTTTTTTCTTAGAGAGTTTTGCTAGGCTGTTATTCAATATTTTAAATACGATAACGATGGGTCCCTTTGAGTAGGTACTTTCAATCACTTAGATAGTAGATCACCAGTGGGCGGCCCCTTTGCACAGGAAGCCGGCTAGATTATGGGTACCACAACGGCGCCTATCTCTGCCGTGAAGCAGTAATGTGTAAACATTACTGTGTTTCAGTCTGAAGAGCGCAGTAGCTAGTGAAATTACTGGGCTAATGAGGTGGGAAGGTGACGAGCGCAATTGTTGTGCCGCTCAGAATTTTACAGTTTTTCAAGAATCCTGAGCGGCACTGCATTGTAAGGGGTAGGGCGTATCAATTACCATGCGCTGAACATTCTACTCGTCACGTCCCTTATGTTCATAAAAAAATATGTAATTTTGGTATTTTTTAAAATTTATGTTCCATTATAAATTTATGTAGCATATATGTTTTTTTTGTCGGTTACTAGAAAACTATTATCTCAGTAAGTGAATTTTGTAATTATTTTTGAGATAAATAAAGTTTCTAAAACCTCATAACGAAAGTGACAGCTCTTTTACGTGCACAAATATGATAAACTTCCAAAATTCGGTGTTCGGCGTCTAAACGAGTTTCGTAGTAAAATGCGACTAGGAGCTATAAACACGTTTACATATTCTGCAATCTAAGTTGGAATTGACTGATCAAGTTAAAGTTCAAAGGTAGTATTGGGGTAAAACTTGTATTTAGGTTAAGAGTAGAAGTTAGTGATGTATTTAAAAAAAAGTGTGTGTGTATTTATGTATTCACGCAAGAAGTTATACGTCTTTGGCCTAACAAAGCAAGAATCTTTAAAATTATTTATTCCACGTGCTATTCTATGTTTGTAGAAAGGCTTTGAAAATTAATTATTAAATAACGAATACGGCTGTACAGGCCTGAACCCTTTGCCTATCCTAATAATGGACGAATAAACCAAAAAAAAATTACGAATGTCACAAACGTCAGAATGAATTTTAGGAACCAACTTCACCCTATTACTTTTGTGTAAGAGTGATGCGCGCGCATTTTAAAATCACATCTCACTCTCATAATTTTTTCATAACGCGCCTTAAGAAGTATAACTTCAATAAACTTAGGTAGTATGCTTAAAAGATAACATGTAAGAATTAAAACTTTAAATTAATTGTTCAGCCATAACTTACAGTATAATTTAATTAAATTATATAAAGGAAATAATAAATTAAAGCGAATTATTGTATTTATTAACACAGCCGTCATAATCAGCACTATTTTTTTTTAAATAGTGACACACTTTTTACACAAATTATCTTGCCCCAAATTAAGCATATATAGCCTGTGTTATGGGTTACAAGGCAACGATATATTTAATACAATATACTTACTTACACATACATAAATTCATATAAACATACATAAATACATTTAAACATCCATGACTCGGAAACAAACATCCATATTCATCATATAAATGCTTGCACCTACCGGGATTCGAACCCGGGACTTCTAGCTTAGTAGGTAGGGTCGCTAACCACTCGGCTATACAGGTTGTCTAATACTAGGCTTTGTTCTTTTTAATTCTCTTAATTAATTGTTACTAAGCACATAAATATTATATCGTTTATATAGATGTAGGAGAACCAAAATTACCGACATAGTCCAAATGACTGCGAAACTGAAGTGGCAGTGGGCAGGGCACATAGTTCGACGGACAGATGGCCGTTGGGGCAGTAAAGTCCTCGAATGGCGTCCACGTATCGGAAGACGCAGAGTTTTTAGGCCCCCTACAAGATGGACAAGATCTGGTCAAGATCGCCGGAATACGTTGGATGAGGGCAGCGCAGGACCGATCGTTGTGGAAATCTTTGGGGAGGCCTTTGTCCAGCAGTGGACGTCTTCCGGCTGATGATGATGATGATAGATGTACGTGTTTATCTCTCATATATTATAATTTATCTCTTGCTGACCCAACTACAGGTTTCACAATTAATAGTTAAGGTTTATTGTATAAGTTATAGTTGAGTGTAATTGTGTTACTGTTTATTGGTCCTAATAAAATAAATAAAATTTCAGAACAGCTGATAAATTAAAAGTTGGGCAGTTGAACCACACGAAAACTTAATACCTTGGTATATCATGTCGGCTCTTTTCCGAAAAACACTTTTATGCCTCTGTTTATCTCCTTTTAACAATAACCATCAGAAATAAAACATATTTCTGAAAACGAAAACGACAGTAAGCACTTCTAATGTCTCTTATCAGTTTGTGATATAAACTTTTTTACTTCCACTGCAAAAATAATATTATATTGATATTGTTTTGCCCTAATAGGACTTAGCTACGGGGAAGAAGAGATAACTAAACTAAAGATTTGAAAATGAAGATATTGTGGAAAAAAATTTTAATGGAAGTTTTATTTTGCAGTTTTTTTATGAAAATAAAAGACGAGACGAGCAGGACGTTCAGCTGGTGGTAATTGATACACGCTGCCCATTACAATGCAGTGCCGCTGGGGTTTAATGAAAAATCCAAAAATTCTGAGCGGCACAACAATTGCGCTCGTCACCTTGAGACATAAGATGTTATGTCTCATTTGCCCAGTAATTTCACTAGCTACGGCGCCATTACTGCTTCATGGCAGAAATAGGCGCCGTTGTGGTACCCATAATCTAGCCGGCTTCCTGTGCAAAGGAGCCTCCCACTGGTGTGAGTGTGAGTTTTGCTTCAGACATTTTTTCAGCGTGATTGTGACTCTCGTTGCATGTTATACATTAATGAATTAATCCCAATATATCCATTGACCACTAGAAATTATTGCAAGAAGAAGAATGGGGCCAGGCTTTTGTATAATTTTATTTTATTAGAAAAAGCAATCAACTACAACTTACTAAGTAGGTACATAAAGAAATAACATTTAAATCTAATAAAATTGTAGTCAGATACGCTATCCACATTTTACTATGTAAAACTTTGAGGTATTCAATGCTAGGTACAAAGAAAAAAGGATTGTGTGTTTTTATAAAACCACTGTAAAAGTGAAACTTTTTTTCACATTATAGAAATTTAACTAAAAATTATTGGAATAATATTCCATTAAGGCTACAAAAATCGCGTAATCAATCTTAATTTTAAACATGGAAAATTGGAATGATAAAAGTAGACTAAGTCTCTAATATTTTTATTGAACTCTGTGTCTTAGCCCTGGTTAAAAATATTGATTGAAAAGGATAACACTAAACACTTACAAACAACATTTAAATTAAACACTGACAAAAACAAACAAAATAGCGTGGAGAACTGGCACTAATGAGTAATAGTCTATACACTACACGGTCAGCTGCTGCGAACTATAGGCGCCGCCCGACCGTCACGCGACATGCAACACAGACGAAAAAGTTTGAGACGATGTAATAAAGGTTTCACTTTAAAATTGTTTATGTATGCAATACTATTTGAAACTAAAGAGAAATAAATAATGTTCTAAATTATGGCAAGTTGGAGTAAATTAATTACAATTAATAAACACAAAAAATAATACAGAAATAATTATCTACACAAATGTACACTAAATAATAACTATATTTACAATGATAAAGTACTCTATTTATGGTGTTTAGTAGGTATTTAATATATAATAATATCAAGTAAGAAATAAAATACACTAAAGATATAGTAATTGTTCTAAATAGCTGTTGGCTTGTGAATTTTATTACTGAACTTTTATTTTATTGGCAAAATAAACATTTTATTTATTTATTTCATCCAACCCGGATAGCAACGTAATAAAACTGTTATTCACGGAGATTTAAAGTGGAAAAGTAATAAAAATGGAACAGGTGTTACAGCACCGTTGATTAATTTCAAATCTTTTTTTATTTGATTCATTCTTGTCCGTTATTGTTATTAATGTGACAACATTTGATATCCTTATCTAAATATTTTTGTGAAATTATTTTTAATGTAGCGGTAGAAGACACACAATGAAGCGACGTCTCTACGCAACGCCAAGTGATCCAGCCGTTCACAGAGCACTGGGACCCCGACAATTCCAGCTGCTCTGCGTTACACGCGGTCAAATGGAACGAGCTGATAGTGGGGTTCGCCAGACTCCATGTGCATGGCCGGACTTGCGCTTTGTAGAGCGCTAGAATGTGGGCCGGCTTGAAGTATTTCCGTGCTCTTTTAATAACGCCCAGTTTCTTCGAAGGCTTTGGCTTTGCTTTCCAGATGGCCGCGGAATTGGTAATCGCTCGAGATATCAGGACCCAGTATTCCGATACTAGGCGAGGCTTTAAGGGAAGTGTTGTCGAAGAGCGGTGATACGGCAAATGGGGTTTTTTAAGTGGTAAACGCGCAAACTTGAATCTTCTGGGTGTTAAATTGGACAAGGTTCAATTTACCCTATTCCGCGACCTTCTCGAGAGAGGACTCGATAGAAGACACAAGTTTCTCCCGGCACTGGTCAACGATTTCCCGAGAGAGAGGTCGTATACACGGGCCATGTAGGTACATGGCCCGTGTATACGGCATCACCAGTGCTGTCGTCTGCATAGTAGTGTATGTTGGAGGTGTCCAACATATCATTGATATGCAGAAGAAACAGCCTTCGCTATATCCAGGCCAACTGCCAGGCGTTCCCACTTGCTTTCAATAGCCGCCGCCAACCTATGTATTAGGTATACCAGAAGATCGCCAGTCAACCGGCCATGTCGAAAGCCGTACTGCCGGTCGTTGATCAACTGGTGACCCTCAAGGTATACCAAGAGCTGGCGCTTAATTATACTCTCCATGATCTTGGAGAGAAGGGAGGTAATACCAATAGGCCTGTAGTTTGCCGGATCCCAACTGTCTCCTTTTTTTGGATCGGATGGGCTGACTTCCATGAGTCAGGGACTACGCCTTTTGAATAAGAGTGCCGGAGTAAACGCGGTAGCACCGGCGTCAACTCAGGGGCACACGTTCTAAGCACGATTGTAGAAATGTAATCCGTCCCGCTCGACTTCCTGACGTCCAACGAAAACAGAGCTCGCCGAACAGTTTTCTGTTTGAACTGTACTTCAGGCATGGAGCTCAAACACCGTCGGCGGTGTTTTTCCGTTGTCGTCAAGAGTCAAGTTGGAGGCAATAATAGTGCAGAGGAGATCAGCTTTCTCTTTTGCCGTATCGGCCAGAGTGTCATTCCTCATGTGCAACGGCGGCATGGACGGCTGGTTAAAGTTACCAAGAGCAGCTTTCGACAACGACCAGAACTTGCGTATTCCGGTCGGGTAGCTGGAAAGCTGCTCGCCAATTCTGACGACGTGCTTAAATTTCGCACGGGCGATTTGTCGCTTAAAAAATCTGGAGGCATGGTTATATTTCCAACAGTTACGCTACTACAGCCGATAGGCGGCCATTACGAGAATTATCATCGTCTGTGACAGATCAGTTTGCGTCTCAATAAAATATTTTAAAAATGCCGTCATGCGTTGTGAAAAAGTGTAAAAACGATACTATGTAAGTATTTGTGGCCATATATGATTATTTACGGAAGATAAAATTGTGTAACTAGTATCCCCCGTAACCGCATACACACTAGCATAACAGTGCTTCTCTTGCTAATATCACGGCGCAGAGTCCTTCTTTTTTTTACTCGTCCGTGGTATACAATTACAAATACAACATACTTTATTTCATTTCTTTACACTCACAGCGTATAACTTAACTCACTACACAGACAGTGACATTTATATACATAAATTAAAACCCAAAACTACACTTACCAAAAAAGAACAGGATACTGTCATTAAATTTGCCAAAAACAACTGTCTACAGCAAATACGACTTCCGAGGCAACCAATAACGTTAAACTTCACATTGACAACTACGACAAATACTATACTCTATTCCTGTCAATCGAGGTGTCCCTAAAAAGGTGCTCTAGAAAGGTCACGAAACATAGACCAAGTATAGTAACTAAACTAATTGATAGCTTCCGTCTCACTCACACGAGAAAAAGAAAAACTTATGCGAGTCTTATGTAAAGAAATGAGATAGAGTGATTAGATTTTTTCTTTCGCCATGCGTGCCGGATTTTTCAAGGTCAGCACACCCGGTGTGCTAAACAAACTTGACAGCGCTGCAAAGATATTTTGTTTACTTTTATTTGCGTCTATAAAAATAGCTATTATTGTTGTGAAACGTGTGGAATATCCACTATTTATTCAACATCAGTGACAATTTTAAGTAGACTCGAAGGAAATATGGTGCGATGCGACACTTGTGTTATATTATGTACCTATTGTACCGATATATATATAGTATATTATGTGTCTCTTGTTGACCACGCCAAACCGATGTCCAGTTACTAGACTTGGTCTATGTCACGAAAATTTGGGTTAAATAAAATATCAATAAAAATATCACTTTAACGCATAAACCTAATGAAAAATACAGCTACAATTACACGCGTTTTAAACCTATCAAAACTATATTTACACACATTTTTACTAAATTTATAGATAAATGCACAGTGTGTATATACAACTAAGCGAACAAGAAAGTCAAGTTGGGTTAATACAATTGATGCTTTTGTAATTATGTATTGTAGACAATTCATCAATACAGCGATTCCATCCTTTGTATCGGTGCAGTGCAAACAATTAGAATGATTTATGAATTTGAACGTTCGGAATATCGGTTTAAGTCAGTACCAGCCCGATTAATTAATTATCTGTTGTTGATCTTTAATCGAAGCCCTTTAAATGTAGAATATCTAAGTTACTAATAAACCCATGACCTTAATCTGACCCCTCGTTTACACCAAGGTATTTGACAAGATTCATGCAAATTACAAATACAACTTGTATGCAATGTTTACAAAATACAAAAACATAAAACTTGTCGTAGACAATATTTGTATGAAACTTGTCTGAAGAAATTGTTTGTCACCTATTAATCTAGATATATATGATCTCATGTTTTATACTTGTTGTAGGCTTGTAGCTTAACTTAACTTTGCTTCATGAGTGCATCCTGTACATCATAAAAAATTAAGAAAATTCAACAAAACGACGCAAGTACTGGACGTGATCATTTTTGAGGAGACGACAGCAAGAAGGGGCCTATCCTTCCTTATTGAATGATTTAGGAATAGAAGACGGAAGTGGATTCAGAAATTATGTTAGAATGAGACCAGTAAATTTGGAGAATTTGATTCAAAAAATTGCACCATACTTTTCTTAGTAGAATTCACAGTATCGAGATGCCATCACTCCAGCAGAGCAATAATTTTTTTATGGAAAAGGAGAAAAAACGAGCGTACGCACGGGTCACCTGATGATATGTGATCACCGCCGAAAACACCTCCCTTTGCAACACCAGAGGAATCAGGAGCGTTGCCAGCCTTGAAAGAAGGCGTACGCACTTTTTTGTTAGCTGTTTATTTGAGATATCTAGCTACTGGTGACGCATATTCTTTTTTGTATTTGCATCGGATATCAAAGGCAAAATGTAGTTAATGCAATACTCATGCTTGCGAGACGATTATTAAAGTATCGAAAAAATTAAGCCGAAATAAATATTGCTAATAAAGCTTATGTCTTTAACCACTCCATTTATCTTCTTCTTTTCCACAAAAAAAAAGTGGTCTATGCAGTAAATGTTTAAAACTTTATCCACCAAACATGGATAGAGTATTATACTTGTTTTATAAAAATAAGTATTGTACGTAAACTTCAAGAAAATTAACAATACTTGTTAAAATCATGTATGTTTTATGTTGGTGTGAACGCTGCCGATGTATCAGACTGTATCAAACATGTCTCAGATCTATATAGACGTATATGTGAACGCAATTGTGTTTTATACTTGTATAAAAACTTGTTGGCAACACAGTGTGAACGCAATAATGTTCAGACAATTGCAATATATGTTAAAAACAAATAATTATTTTTGGCAAGTATTCTACAAGTTTTTGACTTATTTCTTGGTGTACACGAGGGGTGAGAAAAAAGCGATTCACTCGATTGTATGAAACGTGCTGTCATTGATAGATTGACAGATGACGGCTATAATCTTGTAAAAAACGGAGATAGCAGAAATCCACTACATTTAAAGCAACTGTTCGTTTTCAAACTTAGCCGGAATATACTTTGTCGCCCTATGATAAAAACTATTTCAAACTTATGTCAAATCACTGCACGTTTCATACTAAAATAAATTTCAATTTTTACTTACGCTGTCCTGCCTCTATTACTTAATATTCACATATTCTTTGAAACAAACCAAAGACTGCCAATATATCAATAGCGTGCAATATAAAAGAAAATCTGTAACGGAGATACAGCTAGATAGAAAAGGTAAGAGAATGTATACTTACTGTAACCAATTTTTTTTATTGTTTTTATATGAGAGGCGGTAAACGGGTAAGAATCTCAAGGGATGGTGAGTGGTGAGGCAACCGCCACTGACATCATCCGCAACAACCGGTGTCAAGATATAAGTTGCCGGCCTTTAAGTTATGCTCTTTTCTTGAAGGTCTCTAAGTCGTATCGGTTCGGGATAACAGCAGCCGGTAATTTATTCCACATAATAGCTGTGCGAGGCAAGAAATTTCTTGCAAAACGCGCGGTTGTGGAATGCCAGACATCAACCTGATGCGGGTGTTATTCTACATTTTGACGCAATGTCCGGTGATGGAATTCGGCCGCTGGAATCAACCCGAACCGCTCATCTGAGCACTCCCCGTGATAAATTTTTGAAACATTCAGCCACACTTGGCATTACCTTTACTTTACCTTATTCCTTGTATTTTGAATATTAAATCAAGTTAGGATATCATCCTCACCATCTGGATGTGTGGCGGTCCTCCACAGTGCGGTTTTCAAGGAGCTTTCTTGCACGTACTACAAAGCTGTGGAATGAGCTTCCTTGTGCGGTGTTTCCTGGACGATTCGACATGGGTACCTTCAAAAAAAGCGTGTACACTTTTCTTAAAGGCCTGCAACGCTCTGGTGTTGCAAGAGATTGTGGGCGGCGGTGATCACTTAACAACAGGTGACCCGTACGCTCGTTTGTCCTTCTATTCCATAAAAAAAAAACAGTAGCTAACGCGCACATTTATAATTGGTAGCTATGTAGTCGTCATATGCTATTATATTCTAAGTTTATGTTACAAATCATAATGTATATAGAAATCATATTAGGAAATATATATCCATTCAAAACAATTTCATGAATGTTAAAAATTGCTAATAAGTTGGATAAATTCACTTAATTATACAAAAACTGAAGAAGTTTCTGTATAATTAAGTGAACACAAACATTTTAATTTAGCAGTAACACAAACATTTAATTATAAACACACCTATAATAGATTCGTTAATTCGATCACAAATACACACTGGCTCACACACACACACACACACCTCTCACACCTTACTTATCACTAACAATACACCCAACGCACACATACATCTTATTTCTTAGTATACATACTACATACGATATACGTCTTAGTAATGAGAATATGTTGGATTTTCTGTATAAAATAAAGTAGTAAGTATTAATAAGATAATATGGAAGAGCGAAGTCTTCTAACACAGGCGCTATAGTGCTTAAAAGGAGACTCCAATCATGAATATTGATTTATGTATATACTTGATGAAGAAAATAAACATTTTGTATTTGTATTTTATTTTTTAAATCATCTTAAACAGATAACGGTGGCCTACTGGTCACGCTCCTTATATAAACATCTATTTAATATATAACTGACAATCATAACTGACAGGGGCCTGTTTAGGGCCTGTATGGTGGCAGAAAAGCCTTCGCATTTACGTTTGCTTTGTCCAGGTCTAGCAGCTTACAGGGCTCAACATCTTGGCACCCCAAACCCACTCCCGGAAGTCTTTAGAAAGGAGAGAATGTTGCTAAGGTTTCTGGACGAGTTGGGGTGGCAGAAATTAGAAATATATTCCCACACGCGCAAAATAGGCATACAGTCAAAATGAGCCCGATTATACCATACCATACCAACATCTTATGTATAAGTTGCACTGTTTCCGGTAAAGCTTCTTTAAACTTTGTGACAGTTACCGAAAAGTTTACTCTTCTATTGATATTGATGACATGGTGCTCACTTTATCACAAACTTTAACCATTGTTATTGATATTTTATAAGTATTTATTTTAAAACTAATACTTTTCCCTACTTTTGGCGACATGCCTTAATTCGTCCTCTACCTTTAACGGAAGTACAATTTTTCTGATCTAAGATCGATTAGTGTACTTAATTTTTCTCCAAAAAATTTTGAGCAAGTTTAACATTAATAAATAATGAGGTAAATAGACACTCAAAATATACTAACAGATCTACGATTCGGCTTCAGCAAACAGCGATGCACAGCCGCTTCCCTTATTGACGTAGTAGATTATATTTTGGAAACGCAAAAGGAAAAAAAAACGTTACTATTTTACAACTTCTTGATTTTGCATGTGCTTATGAAACTTTAGATCTTTTTATTTACCAAGCTTGCCTACTATAGAATTAATGAAAATAGTGTAAAACTTATCTCATTAAATAGAACCCAGACGGTCTCAATGATAAATGAGCAGGGTTACATAAACTATTCAAAACGTGAGAAAATAACTAGAGGAGTTCCCCAGAGCTTCTATTTAGGGCCCCTTATTTTTATAATGTCATCGCTGCCATTATTTAAAAATAAATAAGTGCTACCGTTGATTTATGTTTATTATTTTCATTATTTATTAACATTGATTTGAATCAAAAATATTATGTCAGAAATATTTTTTCTTATGTGAATATTTTTGTATTTTTTGTAGTTGTTGTTTTTTTACATGCTCTTTCATTTCCAGTATTATTCTGTGTGTATTTTTTTTAAAGTTTTCATTCATTTTATTCCATTTAATGTAATATTAAATAATCATAAAAACAAGATTTTTAGGGATTTAATACGCATTGGAAAATTATAATAGTTTGCAACCTGCATTAAACTTATTAAGACTAAATTCACCTTTCTTCCGTTTTCATTTGTGCTTTAAAGTGATTCGATTTAACAGAATATTAAGCATAATTCTTCAAAAAGTTTTATTTTGAATGTGACTCGCGTTAATCGACGAAAGTATGTTTTCAATCTTTTATATGTTTTTTTGTGGTAACTCTAACATGTAACCAATTATTTATAATCTCTATGACAACATGAAAGAGTTTCCAAGTTGAAGCTTATGAGATTAGAAATTTCCTAACAAATCGCATCTTCTGAACATATTGTAGCAAGTTTAATGCTTCAATTTCAAACAACCGTCTCTCAAACTGAAAACTTAGGAAAGGAGGCAAACATAAGTGGAATAGTTTACGCATTTCATGTGAAAGCTCAAGACTTTTTTTTTTTCAAAGTTTATTTACATTTAATTATAGTGTAATTATATTATTATGTACCATTTATGTCGATGACTTTTTTACACCTTGAATTGATATGAATCCGTTGCTATAGATTCGTTTGGAATTTCTGATCAAAAAATTTGACATTGATTTGGCAGCCCTCTCTTGGTGTTAAGCTAAAATTCCCTAAGGAATTCACGAAAGAACGAAGAACATACTGTAACTCTAAAGTGCAGGGTCAGGGCTATATGGGGGATGCAGTAATGTCTTGTGTGCTAAAGAAATAACAGAGTACTAAACGGTGGTCTCATGCAGCAACCAGGAGGTTATTACCTCCCAGCCAAATTCTCTTAATTATTTCTGGTAGATTTAAGATGTGTGTGGTCTAGCAATATCGTGATTTCTATTGATGAACTCCAGCCGTTTCCCCCTTGTGAAGATGTCCACTGCTGGACAAAGGCCTCCCCCAAAGATCTCCACGACGATCGGTCCTGCGCTGCCCTCATCCAACGTATTCAGGCGATCTTGACCAGATCGTCGATCCATCTTGTGGGGGGCCTACCAATACTGCGACTTCATTTCGCGTAGCCTTGCCAAACCCGGGGATTCTTAGCACCCCCTGCCCCGTCGCTTATGTGGTTGCTCCGTGGCCACCACGAGCGGGGCCGCTGGGGACTGCTGGCTGCGGCTTTATATTTTCTGGCATGTTTTTAGGGGGTGTTGCTATAAAAGCCACGCGTGGCCAGCGTGTTGATGGTGGTGCTATCTTGGAAGGATTTTGCTGCCCATCTTCCATTCTATGTATCACTTAGTCGCCTCTTACGACACCCACGAGAGGAGATGGGGAGGCGCTATTCTAGTGTGACACCACACGCAACCACTCATTTAGGCATTTAGAAAAACAAATTAAAAATAGCTGGAAACATTTAGTATTTTTTTAATGTCATATAAATCATCCATATACCAATAGTTGTAGTACCAAGGAGATTTTTACAAATTTATACAAACTATATGCGACAAGATTTTTCCCCGATCTATCAAATTACATTTACAGTACATTTTATAATGAAACTGCAATGTATTAATGTCTGTTTGTATATGAATGGAGACGGGGATTTCTGGGACAATAAGTTAAGATATGGTTTAAAAAACTGTCATATTTTCCTATTTAAAAATATAGAAAATCAGCCTAATTAATAATTAAAGGTCCTTAATAAATACACTAAAATTAACATAATGTCATGTAATTAAGTTTAAAAAAATAAAATACTAATTTAATAGGTATTGTAAAGAAATCGATTCGAATCGAGTCGAAGAAAAGGTCGAATCTGAGTCTCGTTCTGTATTTTTAATCTGTGCTAACAGTGACAGCCAAAGATCACTATAATGGCAATTGTCAATCTCTCTTTTCGTAATATCGTTTGTGCGTACGCGGTTTGTCATTTGAGTGTTTCCCGTTGTTTTATTGATATTTTCCTCGACCACTGCTTTCTTTCTACGGACTTCTGATATTGCTAAACGTGCACGACCCTTGCACGATCATACAAAAAAACAATCGCATTTCAAAAATCAGCTGTTTAGTCACGGACGAGTAAAAAAATGAGGACTCCGTGTCACCTCACATAACAGCACCAAAACAAGCCGGTAAACGTGTAAATACATAGAGCCCCACACATACACCTACACTAATACAAGCCGATCGGCCGCTATTTTGAGATTTGCCATCGTCTGTGACAGATAAGTTTGCGTCGCCATTAAACATATTAAAAATGCCGTTGTGCGTTGTGAAAAGTGTAAAAACAATAATATAAAAGTATTAAATGATTATCTAAGGGAGAAAAAAAAATTGTAACTGGTATACCCCGTAACCGCACACACACTAGCATAAAGGTGCTTCACTTGCCAATATCACGGCGAGGACTCCTTCTTTTTTACTACTCCGTGCTGTTTAGTATAGGTTGTTGCCCGTATATTGCATAACCTCAGTTTTAGAAAACCTCCTTTAACTCTGCTTTCAGATTGCCAAATTTCCTCAAATTTTCAGTGATGCTTTTTTAATTTATAAGCTATTATTAATTGAATTTCATCCTTTTACATCCTGGCCCAATAATGTATGAAAGGGTATCCGTCTCCTTTATATAAGTAAACCAATAATTAGTTCTTAATTACAATAGGTGTTTTTATTACAATATAGTTTGTATAGTATTTATTAATGTTTTTTTGTTTTTTTTCTGTTCATGTGTTTACTAATTTCAGAAACCACACTGATATATTGGTAATTTGTTTCATTTTATTTAGTTTATAAATAAAAAACTACACGTAATCTATAATAACTATTGTAAATAGAATATAAACCATTTTTATGTTCACCTTTTCTTATCTATAAAATTGAAGTTTAAGTAGATATAGCAGTAGAAGTAATTGATGTTTAAGTGGCTACCAGTGGGAGACTCCTTTGCACAGGGTGCCGGATAGATTATGGGTAATTTGCTACCCATCCATAATCAGGCATTACTGTATTTCGGTCTGAAGGGCGCCATTGCTATTGAAATTACTGGGCAAATGAGTCTTAACGTCTTATGTCTCAAGGTAATGAACGCAGTTGTAGTGCCGCTGAGAATTTTTGGGTTTTTCAAGAATCCTGAGCGGCACTGCATTGTAATTGGCAGGACGACAGCATCAGCTGAACGACCTGCTCGTCTCTTCCCTTATTTTCATAAAAAAATACAGTTGGAAAGCAAAAGCACGTGTTCAAATAAACATTGTAAAATCTTACAAACATACCCTAAAACGTCTTATTAAACCGCAACCTAAAACACATAATTATCGGACACAATCCACTTCACGTTTACAACGTTGCGTGCATCAAGTGGCAAGGCCTTTGATTGACTTTGGACAAAAATACTTGTGCAAATAATAATATAATGGCATTTTGGATTAAATTAATGTGTTATTCGTTCAGACTTCATTCAATAATACGTTTATATGAAAATATAACTTTTTAAAAATAAAATTAGAGTCAAAGCGAAGTAAGGGTGATATAAAATTATGCTACAATTGTGATTTAAGAAACCGTTACAAAAAATATGTGACGATGGCACGGACGAGTAAAAAAATAAGGACTCCGTGTCACCTTACATAACAGTGACGCACCAAAACAAGCCGGTAAACGTGTAAATACATAGCTCCACGCACACACTTAAACTAATACAAGCCGATCGGCTGCCATTATGAGATTTGCCATCGTCTGTGACAGATCAGTTTGAGCCGCAAAGAAAAAAATTTAAATGCCGTCGTGCGTTATGAAAAAGTGTAAAAACAATACTATAAAAGTATTTGTGAGCATTTATGATTATTTAAGGGAGAAAACATTGTGTAACTGTTATCCCCCGTAACCGCACACACACTAGCATAAAGGTGCTTCACTTGTTAATATCACGGCGTGGAGACATCCTTTATTTACTCCTTGGACGAGGGTTATATTTTTTGATTGAATTGAAAGGTTTACATACATTTATGATAGTGTCGCGTAGCAACGCTTCGACGTACATGACGAGAGTTTCAAAATACAAGACATTGATAATTTTGACAGCTCCGTCAACAATACTTGTAGCTCAGCGGAATAGTGTTTACTTCATACGGTGTAGACCCGGGTTCGATAGACCTAACAGTGAAAGATATTCTTTTGGATTTTGTTAAATTAAAGTAAATTTCTAGTATGTTCTAGGTCAGACTCGACAATGAAAAAGGAAAAAAAAGGAAGAGAAGATTCTTCTTCTACTTGCCACTACTTCTGTAGTGAAAAGTGAAAGTTATTCAGGAGAAGAAGAAGATAGAAGAGAACTTGTGTTAGGTGCGGTGTGATCTGCTGAAGGCACCGCCATCGACAAGAGGAACAGCGGCAGACCAGCGAAGTGCAAGTTCGAAAAGTGAACGCAAATAAAGACTGGGCCCTTTAAGCGGAGTTATTATTTCCAATCCCTGACCCACTCTCGTGTCAATAATAATGATACTGAAAAAATCACACTTATTGTTATTGTGCAGCAGGTATACCATCACATACCTGGTATATCAACCTTAATAATAACACAGCTTCGTGCTGCATAGGCATAATATAATCGCAGCGCTGCAGTAAAAAAATAAGGAGTCCGTGTCACCTTACATAACAGTGTAGCACCAAAACAAGCCGATTAACGTGTAAATACATAGCCCCACTCACACACTTACACTACTACAGGCCGACAGGCGGCCTTTATGAGAATTGTCATCATCTGTGACATATCAGTTTGCGTCTCAATAAAATATTTTAAAAATGCCGTCGTGCGTTCCCCTTAACCGCACACACCCTAGCATAACGGTGCTTCATCACTTCATTGCTAATATCACGGCATGGAGTCCTTCTTTTTTTTCTCGTCCGTGCTTATAACAAACTAGCTAACCCGAAATACGCTGAACTGTCAAAAAAAAATGATGTACCTATTCGGCAATAATGTAGTAGAAAGCCATCGGAAGTGTAATGAAAGATAATGAGTTAAAAATGAAACAAAAATGTATTAACGTACTTCTAAATGATTTTATAATAACATGTACGTAGTAATAAAATGATATGGATTAATATCGTATTTGTGTAAACAGCTTTTATATAACTGCCAATTTATAAAGTATTAAAATAGATAAATCCCATTCATATATTTTTATTCAAAATAGAATTTAAAATCACTTATTGAACGTCAAAAATCTACCACGCATTCGAAATAGTATGCCTCAGACCCGAGAAGAACGAGCACTAGAATTTCAGCGGGCTATTTTTTTAATTTTGTTATAATAATTACGTAGTATCGGACAATAAAATTTATAATTAAATAGCCTGAGGGCGTTCGCTCCATTCACAGTCTGTGCTTTGGTACGGAAAGTAATTTATGTTATAGTAACCATTACCACACAAACGTTTTTAACAGTTTTTTTTGAAATATGGTACAAGCATATACCCCAAATATCAGTTCATAATCAGTTATAACTCACACAGCGTTGTCGATGAAAACTTCCAAATTACTTATACTTTTCCGACATCTCCAGCAAAATATCGTTTATGCATATATATATACAAAAACATAACAAATTACATACTAAAACCTTTCTCGAAAACAACACTATCCATTGGTGAAAACAGCATGAAAATCGGTATAGCAGTTTCTGAGTTTTTTTGCGAACAGACCGACAGACAGACACGGTGGCGGACTTTCTTTTACAGTTTAGTGAATATGAAACAGTACGTATAAAAATTTATATCTATTTTGGAACATTTCTTTGAAATAAAAACATTATGTTAGTTTGTAATAAATATGGAGACCATACGTTAATAACTTACCAGTGGGAGGCTCCTTTGCACAGGATGCTGGCTAGAGTATGGGTACCACAACGGCGCCTATTTCTGCCGTGAAGCAGTAATGTGTAAAACTTATTGTGTTTCGATCTGAAGGACGCCAGAGCTAGTGAAATTACTGGGCAAATGTTACGAGCACAATTGTAGTGCTGCTCAGAATTTTTGGGTTTTTCAAGAATCGTGAGCGGCATTGCCTTGCAATAGGCAGTGCGTATCAATTACCATCAATGTCCTGTTCGTCTCGTCTCTTATTAGCATAAAAAAATTAAAGTAACACTTCTGTTCCTAAACTTTACATAAAGAATCATTAAATATCTGCTGGTATATTTTTTCCACGATACACAAACATGTGATTTATTTGATACAACATGAAGTCAGATTTAGATTTAATGCCATCATTTGTCTCTCTTATTGTAGAAACAATGTTATAACAATTTATTATAATCCTGCGTAACGTGAGGCTCCAAGAGTTCTGTATTTACGACTACGTTCAATACATATTTTTAACTTAATACACATACTTTCCTTCACAACAAATTTCTTCTAAGTATATATTTGAAATACACACAATTGGCGTAAATGCAAGAAAAAATATACTTTCTTAATATACAAATACAACTGAAGTACTTTCATCTTAGATTAAAAGTTGGTCTTTTGGTGTTGGTATTTTAGAGGATAAATTAAGAATTTGAACAGTAAAAATATCTTCATCTTAATATAATTATAATTAACTCCTATACTAATAAACAAATTTGAATGGAGATTACTTTATGGAGTGCAGTTTAGTCCAACTTGAGAGATAGGATAGTTTTTATTTCGATTTCGAACTTTTAATTCAACCAGAATTTCCCCAAACATCAATTAATTCGCTTAAAAAATAAGCTTAAATTATTTCTTTGATACTAACATAACGAAGATTTAAATTTCATTACATTCCTTAAAAAGCGGCCAAATGCATCGCCCTTGAAGGGTTCCGTAGCAGCAAGTAACATAATATAAAACTTCTTGTAGTTAGTTGTAACTTTGATCGATGTTTTAATAATAGTCTATTTTTTAAATTTAGTTATTGATAATACGATTTATGACGTATTAAAAAAAAATACTTACTAGATCTCGTTCAAACCAATTTTCGGTGGAAGTTTGCATGATAATGTACATTATATATTTTTTTAAGTTTTATCATTCTCTTATTTTAGAAAATACGTGGGGGACACGCATTTTCCACTTTGGAAGTGTCTCTCGAGCAAACAATTCTGTTTAGAAAAAAATATATTAAAAACCCCAATATCATTTTTGAAGACCTATCTATCCATACACCAGATACCTCACACGAATGGTTTTGATGAAAAAAAATTTGAGTTTTAGTTCTAAGTATCGGGAACTCCCAAAATACATTGTTTTTTTCTATTTTTGTGTGAAAATCTTGATGCGGTTCACATAATACATCTACTTACCAAGTAACAACAGTATAATTCTAATGTTAAGTTAATGTGAAGGTGATGGAGCTTTAAAAAATTATTTGTCCAAAAATACGTAAGAATCCATCTCTAGTCTGTGTCAAAACACTTTGACAAAAACCGCAATGTCAGTGTAAACCGGAAAGTCTCAAAAGTATAAGCAACTTCCTGCACATTTGAACAACTTTTAGGTTAATTTTATTGTAAATATAGCAATCATTGAGTGTACATTTGTGTAGATAATTATTTCTTTTGTGTTTATGAATTGTTTAATTGTTGTAAATTTAATTAACTCCAACTAGCCATAATTTTAGGACATTATTTATTAATTTTTAATTTCAATTAGTATTGTTCAAACAGTTTTTCTGTGTACCTAGCATAATTGAATAACTGACAGTATTACATAGTAAGATGGGGACAATGTGGTATTTCTTTGTGTACCTATTCTGATAGTTGTAGTTCATATTCATATTCATTTATTTGCTATTAAATAGGGTGGTATTTAGCCATTACCAATAGCATGCAAACTTGGTCTTGGGCAAAAATTTTATTACAATATAAATTAATTTATTTAATATAACACAAAATTATAATTATATACAATACAAAAAAAATATTAAAGTCAAGAAAATAATAATCCACTTACAATGCAATGTCAAAATCTTTTACTCTTTGTGGTCAAAATTGTTCGCTTTTCCTAATAAAATAAAATAAGACTTGGAACAATTTCAATAAATTCTTCAGAAACATTTTTCATAGCCGACACAAGTTCTATAAATTTCATCAAATTAGCACCCGAGTTGCAACCAATGTTCAACATTTCTAGAACGCGGAAGCCTGCCACAAATGCATGCAACTAATGGCATGCCAAGTTGCTTGAATAATGGAACCACCCGTTTATTTGAATTTCTTGAATAAACCGCATACATCTTAAGATTACATTAGATCTATAGAAAGAGATGTTAAAAATGGCTTTAAACCAAGTATAGTTACGGTTTGTAAAGTGGCTTAAGTAGGTACAGTTCAGTGCAGCCCTGTTTCACTGCGACCAATGTGATCTAATTACTAGTTTATATATTTATATATAAGGGACGAGACGAGCGGGGCGTTCAGCTGATGGTCGTCATTTAAAAACTCAAAAATTCTGAGAGGCACCACAACTGCACTTGTCACCTTGAGACAAAAGATGTTAAGTCTCATTTACCCAGTAAATTCACTAGCTACACACAAAAAACACAGTAATGCTTACACATTACTACTTCACGACATAAATAGGCACCGTTCTGGTACCCATAATCTAGCTGGCATCCGGAGCCTACCACTGGTAAAACTACTACACATAAAACTTAATATACTAGCGTAATAGACTAACCCTATGTGAAATTGTAATGACTATTCTTACATAAAAACCTAGGTGTGAGAAAGAGACGGAATAGATGAAGACCATAAACCGTTTTGAAACAATTTAGTGACCATAAGCTCCTGACGAATTGGACCGCGTTTTAATTTTAGGGTTTCTACTGTTATTGTTCTGTGTTTTAACGAATATAACGGCAGTGCGGCCGATATTAATACCATCTTTGTGCTGCAGAAGAGGGCTATTCGCGCGATTTATAACCTAGGTCCTAAAGAATCATTAAGAGAAAAAATTAAAGAAATAAACATTTTGACTGTTGCTTCTCAATAGATTTTTGATAATGTTCTGTGTGTTCATAAGCACATTGAGGAATTTTATAGAAACTGTGACATTCATAATGTTAACACGAGGAACAAACATAAACTTGTTATGCCTACTACTCGGTTGGATCGAGTTAGTAAATCTTTTGTTGGGCGATGTATATGCTTCTACAATATGATCCCAGAAAATGTTCAAAACAAATGTGTTACGAAATTTAAAAGAATTGTTAAAAAACGTTTGTGTGGGAAAGGTTATTATAGCATAAACGATTTTCTTAATGACACCACGGACTGGGAATAAAGCGAACACCCTCAGGCTCTTTAATTATAAATGTTTATTGTACGATATTATATTGTAATCCATATTTTATACAAAAAAAAATAAAGCCCGCGGAGTTTCTTGCGCCCATTCTTCTCAGGTCTGAGGCAGTCTCTTTTGAATGGGTGGTAGTTTTTGACGTTCAATAAGTGATTTTAAATCCTATTTTGAATAAAAATATTTGAATTTGAATTTGAATTAATTAAGAAATATAATTGTGTTGTATTCTGTATTAGATTGTGTTGTAGCAACAATCCAACTAAGGAAACATTTCACTAATAAATACTGATTCTTCAATACTTTTTCGTGATTTTTACTTTCGTAGAACATATGAAGAAAAATTTTAAATGTTACACATTATAAAGAATATATTAATTTAAAAAAATATGAGTTAGAAAATAAAAATATATTGTATAGGTGAATATGACGCCGAATCCTACCTACTACTACCACAGGTAAAACTACTACACATAAGTGAATATGACGCCGAATCAATATTTGTCATAGGGATTGACCAAGAAAAATACTACACACTTCACTATCTCACTAACACATCTGTAAAACTAGCACACATGAACAATATAAATTTAGTCTCGCCGTAATGAGGAGAGTGTTTGTCTATTACGGTAGTATACTAAGTTTATGTTACTACTACAATCTGTTCAACCCCTGTTAACTATAGTTATTTCAATCAAATTGAAATTATCGACTGCCCCGAATTGCTAAACTTTAGTCCAAGAGTAAAAGTAGGAATTCCACGTAAGCCTATTACTCCACTTTGTCCTCCACTTCGTCCTCGTCCAAAGATCCTAGGTACCAATTCCCCAGTCCCACGGTTATGTAAAATTTTAAATTCTTATAGCGTAGCTCATATTGACATATTTGCTGATTCCTTAGCCAAATTCCGCAAGACCATTTGCAGCAACATTGATAATCTTTAATAACGATTAAATGGTTAAAGTAATCTTTAATAATGTTTTAGTTGGAAAATTAATGTAACTGTGTATAACTATGTAACCTACTCATTATACATTTAGTTCGTAGTTTTTAGTTCTACTTTTTATATTTGTATGTATTATTGTAAGTGATTGTAAATAAACCTAACAAATAAATAAATAAATTGAATCGAATCTTATTATATCTTTTGCAGTAAGTTGACATATCTCAAATGTTTTAAGGATTATACTTCCCATAGAGATGCTGCTACGTTTACGCATTAAAGGACCACATTCAGAGAGGATGTGTATCGGGGTTTATATTCATACCAAGACTCTTTAAATAGCTTCTTGAAAATAATTTTTATAGTATTAATAATTATTTAAATAATTATTAATTATTAACGTGCTTGTAATATATTAAGCTGGATAGAGGAAACATTGCAATATTTTAGATCTGGACATACCCTATTCCAAAGTAAAATGAATAATTTCATTTCAGAATCTACACGCTCTGCAATCTCTGAGGCCTAAGATTAAGAAGCGATTGTTTAATCTTAATTTAATTGGAACTACATAGGTAAAAATAATTATAATGTTATACCCCACTTAAACCGGGTCTTGATAACTATACCATTTTAAAGAAAAAGGATTTTTTTTTTTGTGTAAATGAACTGATTAAAGTAAGTATAATCGATTTTACTATTTATCAGGGCAAAACAGAGTAATTTAAATTGAATGTTCAAGGAAATTCGAGAAATAGTAAGGCGAGATGAGGGTAACTCTTTGAAAGAAGTAAATACTGGCTGGTAAAGCTAGAATATTGATAAGATAAAAAATAACTAATTTAAGCGTCCTTTGTTTTTCCAGAAATGCTATATTTCATTTTATGTTAACAACTTGTGGCTACTTCTGTTCTTGAAAAATTTCATTACGGGACATGTTACTCAAGTTTGCAAGATAATTAATATGCAAATGCTCCGCCATATTCTACAGTTACACATTGGTGCTCCGAATTAAAAGATCCGCCCAACAATGGAGGTGAACGACAGATGGTTAAAAAAAATTAAAAAATTGCGTGCGTACAAAGTACACATATCCGAAGTGAAACCTGCATTGTGCATGAATCTCTAAACCGCATATGAAGTCCTGGTACATGTTGCTGGAATGACACAATACATTACTATCACCGCTACCTTATTTATGTTCCCATGGTGTCTATGTAGTAATAGCGTCGTACTCATGATGTCAAAATTTAATCATTATTAAGGTATACTCGCATCATACAAAAGATTTTCTCTTCTTCAACTATGATCGCCTAGTACCAAAACACTTTATAATGCTTCCTATCTCATTTTCTCCCACGTTAAATCTTATGAATTTATGTGTCTGTCTCTTTTTACTGTCTCGCTGCTAAAGTTTTCACTTCAATAAGTTTTTTAGCAAATAAAGTCGTGTAATAATAGCTTTTATAGACCAAGAAATAGGGCGCATAGCATTTTACATAAATAGTTCTGGATGAGGAAATTTATCGCGCGCTGGGTTCCCAGAATTCAAAACAAATTGGACTGAACATTTCCCGAGCTTCATTGAAACTGTAACAATGAGAACCTGAACATTGTTCTGGGCAGTATATTTATATAATGTAGTTAGTACAATATAATACCGCAGACGTAAACTAATGTAATATTGAGGGTAGTATTAAATCAGGTTACCAGAATAGGCACACACAATATGTGATTGAATTGGGAGTGTCTTCGCTCAGTGCATTGAGTTGTGTGATTGAATTTGCTTTAATTAATACCATTCGTGTGTGTAAGTTAAGTAATAACCGATAATAATTAGATTGTAAGACCGGTTAGCTATTCAGTTACATGAAACCTGTTTGTTATTAATAAACGGTTCGATCGTGCGGTCAGCATATCTCTCGAAAATTACTAGGCGCGCTGAACACTTGTGGTTACTGAATGATCCGTCATGGTTGGCAATGTAACGCTTACTTCGGTATCCGAGTTGATAAAGAGGGGATCTGTCAGTTTTTTGTATGAAAGGACAAACGAGGGTATGGGTTACCTGATATTAAGTGATCACCGCTCACATTCTCTTGCAAAACCAGATGAATTTCTAATAGAATAAATAATAAAATTTTTAGATAACTTAGAAACAGATAAACATTAGATTTTTTCTTTCGGTTATTATTCTGATGTTTTTATGTTATTTCGTGAAACAAGCATTTTTTTATGGAAATACTGGACAAGACGAGCAGGACGTTCAAGTGATGGTAATTGATACGCCCTGTCCATTACAATGCAGTGCCGCTCAAGATTATTGAAAATCATAATACAAATTACAACTGCGCTCGTCATCTTGAGACATATGATTATTAAGTCTCATTTGCCCAGTAATTTCACTAGCTACGGCCCCCTTCTGACCGTATCACAGTAATGCTTACACATTACTGTGTTACAAAAGAAATAGGCGCCGTTTACCACAATTTATCCGTCATCCGATGCAAAGGAGCTTCCCACTGGTGCCTTACAACCGTAAATGATTTCATCGAACTTTACAGCTAGTATTTGTAATAAAAAACATTAAAATTCACATTTAAATAAAATTTAAAATAATATTTAAATTGACCATTATAAGACAAGTTACTGCGCTCATATTAATTCATGACATTAGAAATTATTTTATTTTCTACTAGCTGACCCAGCAAACGTTGTATTTCCGATATTAAAATCGCGATACAAAAGTAACTGTTGATCGTAGATGGGTGAAAATTTGAAGTTGTATGTATTTTTTAATGCTGACTTTCATAAAAATACAAAATAAAATTTCGAGTGGACCACCCTTAACATTTAGGGGGATGAAAAATAGATGTTGTCCGATTATCAGACCTACCCAATAACCACTTAAAATTTCATGAGAATCGGTCAAGCCGTTTCGGAGGAGTTCAAAGTTTAACACCATGACACGAGAATTTTATATATTCGTATTAGATTATATTCTCGCAACGGAAACGTAATCAATGCAAGCAACTATAACATGCTTCAAGGTTGATTTCAATGCTAGCCTGAAGGACGGTAAAGGTCGGAAGATTGTGGTGTACGCAATAAATTACCTTCGGTAAACTTTATACGCTAGATTGCCTATTTAATTATCAGAGTTTTCCTTGAGGCTTATCCAGTCTTTTAGTAAATATCCATATACATATATTTAGTTATTTCCATGGTATTATGTCGTATGGTATATTGCTACGGGGCAACGCTGCCGATATCAATACAATAGTGCTGCAGAAGAGGACTATTCGCGCTATTTATAACCTAGGTCCCAAAGAATCACTGAGAGCAATATTTAAAGAAAATAACATCTTGAAAGTTGCCCAGGAGGCACATAAGTGAATTTGTTAGATATTGTCATGATAACACCTGGAACTGACGTAAATATATAATATAATGACTACTAAGCTCGGCTAAGTCGAGTTAGTAAGTCTTTTGTGGGGCATTATTAGTTAATGTGTGTTCCTGGTGTTAACATTATGATTATGACAGCTTCTAGCAAATTCATTTAGTGCCTATGAACATACATTACACTATCAAGAATATATTGAGAAACGAATATGGGGGCCCCATTGTAATTTGGAATCCAGAGTTATGCCAAGAAATGTAGCAGATTCCACTAGTTTTATTAACTACCCGTTTAACAAAACACTTGGATAGACATTTTTAACATTTGGTACGGTAAATTATATTCGTTTTCTTACTTTTTAACAATAGGTTATTAGCGCTAAACCACTCGATGATAACCTACACGATGTCAGATAAAATATCGTTTTCTTCATCATACATAACTTGATTTCTTTTCACGTTGAATATAAGTGAAGTGTCGTCCGCGAATAATACAACCGTTTTTTTCTATAAGATTAGGAAGATCATTTATATAGATAAGGAAGAGGAACGGTCCAAGAATGGACCCTTGAGGTTCCCATACTACAAGAAGTTCCCATACTGAGCGGAGTCCCAGGTGTGAATTATATTGTTTAGATATAAAATCAGAAGGTCGAGAGCCTTTTATGCCATAGTGGCGTAGCTTCCTGACCAGTGTTGAATGTTGAACACAATCAAAAGCCTTAAATAAATCACAGAAGATGCCAAGCGCACTCTGCGATTCTTCCCAGGCATCAAAAATATTCATGATTAAGTGATTAAGATCAGGTGTTGAGACCTACATCCGTTATTGAACGTCCCGTAGTAATGCCAAATTGTTTCAGATGAAGTAAGTAAGCATTTGGCTTAAAATTATTTTTTCAAAAATTTTACTTTTATAGGTCGGCAAAACCGACACAGGGCGATATTTGTTCGGGTCAGAAGAGCATCCCGACTTAAATATTGGTATAATTTTACTATGTTTCAGAAGGTCAGGAAACACGCCATGATCAATCCAAAATAAAGACTATTGCAAGATGTGGTGCTATGTCATTTATTATTGAACTTACAATTTTAACAGAAACGCCCTATTCTATCAGTACTGTTTTTTTCATTTGTAGAAATTACTTATTTATCCAGGGCTAAAAAAACTAAAATTTAAAATTTGTTGGCATTCTCTAACATTTTCCAGAAGAAGTGACTCAGCAACACTGGTGGAGGTGACAGAAACTGGAATGTCAGAAAAAAAAATCTCAAAAGCAGTAGCAACTTCCTGCTGAGATATAATTTTTGTATTCTTAACTGGGAATCTGGAAGAGTTAATTACAATCTATTTTATATAAACAACAACAACAACTTTCCTATATATACAACATATTACTTAGTACAGACATGGATAGTCAAAGAAATAGAAATATATTTATGTACCATAGGGAGTGACAATAACATGACATATTGCAACAACACTTGCTAAACATCATGAAGCTACATAATTTGTTAAAGCGGCTTTTACATGGAGAGAAAAACTTAAAAGAAGTTCCCTAACCATCTTTTAAATAATATATCAACTTAGCCTTTTAATATGAACAATTACGGTGGCCTACGCAGAAGCACACAAGAACCATGCACCATTATCCACTGTATAATCTTTTTTACTAAAGTAAGCGTTTTTTGCCAAAGAAGCTCTAATATTATATTTCTTTTTAACTTCAACAGTCAATTCTATTTAGTGATTAGATTTCCACGCAGGTGAATTCACGGTACAGCATTTATATAACAAATAATGATATATTTCCTACCATCTATTGAGTTTCCCGTCTTTGTACGACTAACATGAACTTTACCAGTAAAATTGCAATATCGGGTAAAATTGAAAAACATTCTTTCCTGAAACGGGCAATATTTATTTTTATAAGAAACAACCAGTCAACTGTTATAGGTTTCCTCTTCGACATATGATATTGTACTTTATTTCAAGGTCTTAAGAGCTGTATTGAATAACTTACATTATGGAGAATCAAAATAAAATTAAATCAGGGGTTTCTCTGACATCGAACTAATTGGCTGAATATAAAAATACCTATAGGTTGATGTGTAGGTATTTGGAGCAGTCACTGGCAATTATTTCGTACAAAATTTTTGTATCACATCACATCAAAACAAATTATTTTTACGTACATTAGCTTCCAAACGAAAGAGATCGTGCTATATTTGACGCTATTAGAGCTGCCAAAATTATCATCAAAACAACTGCAGAGTTATAGCTAACATTTATCACAATATTAACAAAATGCTTTAGAACAGTCTTAGAAACTTATATGTTTGTAATCAATATATAAAAAAATCTTAAATATATTTACGACAGTAAACTTATTCTGAAAACCCAAAAATTCTGAGCGGCACTGCATTGTAATGGGCAGGGCATATCAAATACCAGCAGCTCAACGTCCTGCTCGTCTTAACCCTTATTGACATAAAAAAAGCTTGAACAAACATACCAAAAATCATGAACCATTTAATATCGGACAGTTAATTAAACTATAGTACATGTTGGGTGCACTTTGCGTGTGGTGTCCCACCAGAATAGCACCACCCCATCTCTGGGTGTCGTAAGAGGCGACTAAGTGATACATAGAATGGAAGATCGGCAGCAACATCCTTCCTAGATAGCACCACCATCAACTACTATCGCGAACTCGCCGGCCAAGCGTGGCCAGATTCTTATCTATCTGAGGAGGATTTTGTCCAGCAGTGGACATCTTCCTGTAGATGATGATGACATGTTGGGTTGAGAGCGCTGGCGGCGTTTTCTCTGGAGAAACATAGATATATTTTAATATCTATTCTAATATCTTTGATTATCCTGCATGTCTTAGATGGATCCTTGAGTGAGATTTTTGTTTATGAAATAGGAGGACAAACGAGCGTACGGGTGACCTGTTGTTAAGTGATCATCGCCGCCCACAATCTCTTGCAACACCAGAGGAATCACAGGAGCGTTGCCGGCCTTTAAGGAAGGTGTACGCGCTTTTTTTGAAGGTACCCATGTCGTATCGTCCTTGAAACACTGCACAAGGAAACTCATTCCACAGCTTCGTAGTACGTGGAAGAAAGCTCCTTGAAAACCGCACTGTGGAGGACCGCCACACATCCGGATGGTGAGGATGATATCCTAACTTGTGGTGTGTCGAGGAGCGGAAGGAAAATTCGGTAGAAGACAGACAATGAAGCGACTTCTCTACGCAACGCCAAGTGATCCAGCCGTTCACAGAGCACTGGGTCCCCCATCGAGCTGATACTGGGGTGCGCCAGACCAGAGATCTCAACTAAATTGGACCTAATGAACAACACGATGAAATGGCTAACAATCACGTATTGTAATCCATTATGTTACATTTTTGTAATACAAGCGAAGCTAATGCGTATAAAGATTAACTCTTTAAGCGATAAATTGTTCAATTCAATATAATTAACACCGCCAGACATTCAGGAGAAAGAGAATTTTGAATGAACATTTATTTCCAATGAATTCAATAGAAAAATACTAACTTCCAAATGAAAAGCTTCTTGAATGGAAAATCGAAAGAAATTAAAAGACTTTGTTGGATAACATTTTCAGTGTCTATTTGAGCGACCTTTCAATGAAAGTGCTCTCAACTAACTGAAATAGTTATTACGTGCAGTTAAATAGGGTTCCCAATTTTTGTTACTATTCTTTTAACAATTGTTACTTTTATTCAATCCTCACTACATTAAACCGGTTCTATTTACGTTAGTGGGATCAATAGCTGCATATCTAAATGCGCTGTAATGTCCTCAGGCATATATTTTCTCAAAATTGATTCCTTTAGAATTCTTTTTGATGTTATTTCTAATATACTATATACTTGACATCTTATGTCTCCAGGTCACGAGCGCAGTTGCAGTGCCGCTCAGAATTTTTGGGTTTTTCAATATCCTGAGCGGCACTAGATTGTAATGTAGGCAGGGCGTATAAATTACCATCAGCTGAACGTACTGCTCGTCTTGTCCCTTAATTTCATAAAAAAACCTCAAGGTGTGCAGTATGCTAATTAAGATTAAAAAAAATAACATATTGGAGCGACATCCAAGTTAATTTCCTAATATCCAAATATGGGTTGAGCAGGTTATCAACTGTAAAGTAAATCCTGTTGATGAAGCCTCAGCCTGAGAGTTGAACAAGATATACAAGATTTATCACCGATACGTCACTTGAACGGTTGGCTCAGTGGAGTTGCGGTCGCCCGGAACGCGAGAGGTCGCAGGTTCGAGCCCCGCATCGTTAATCAATTTTGTTCTCAAATTTAATTTGTGTAATTAATCCCAGAAATTAGGGTTATCACATCAAAAAAATAACGAATTTTTATTAATCAGACATAAAAATATATTATATTTAAAGATTGAATGGAATCATTTCTATCTATACTCCAATTTTAGTTTCATAATTTACATCACTTTTAATATACTAGAATGCAAATATGTGAACACCGACCACTTTCATTCAGTAAGGATAAGAAAGTTGTGTTCACGAAAGAAATAATACAAAAAGATAATTATATAACTTCTGCCAAAGAGTAAATTAAATTAGTAACAGGTCAGTGAATGAAAGAAAAACATTGGTTCTCCTTGAAAGCCTTCAATACGTGATTGGCGTTGACTAGATGAAGAAACCTTGAAACTATGTTAATAAGCGTTATTTCCCTGCAATATTATATTAATTTTCTTTACCCTTTGGAATTGGTTCTTATCATAAATCATATTTCTTTTCTATATAATATTATTTATTTCATATTATTATATTATTCTCCGACAATGAGACCTACAGTTCT